>ML776938.1:1117305-1162744 GCA_009831015.1 Picea engelmannii | reverse complement strand
TATCCCGAAAGAGCTGGCGATATTTCCCAATAGCCACACAAAATCCAATCAAGGTGCAATTGCAGCCCACAATTGCCACCTAGGTAGATGTCCTAAAGTTGGTCACTAGGTACCTCGGTCAAAGTGCGGCATTTAGATTTTCGTCCTAAGAAATGGGTCACGGGCTGGATCCCGTCCAAGAGGTGGGTGCCTCAAGGGGGGACGCACAGAACAACCAGACCTCGTCCTTCAACCCTTCACGGGTATCTCCCTTCCTTATGGTGATTGGAACACTTGACTTGGAGGATTTGAAGTTCCCTATTTGACAACCTCTATGTTTGAAAATGTGAGAACCAGATAACGGGGAGTTATTTGGATGCCTATCCCCGAAATCCTACCTAGAATAAAAATTTCTTTTGGCACCTCCTGTGGAGGAAAACTTAGTGAGTTTTTAGAGAGATTTTAGATGAAGTTGTTTTGTGAGGCTGGGGGTGAAAACCAACCTCATTTGATTAACAATGGGAGTGGATAGTCCTGTCAAGAAAAGATGGGGTATTTTCGAAATCCCTTTGGAGGAAACTTACTTGGACCTCCACGTTTCGAGAAGAAGCTATGTGAGTGAGAAGTGAATTTTGTGTGTGAGTGAAAGTGTGCCAATTTTTGTTAATTAGATGTTGCCTTGCTGCATGTGGACTTCGCTTGGTCCTTACAAAAGTGTGATTACCTAATTAGCTAGATGTCTTTGGTACAACCTTGCGGAATTCAAAAGCCCTAGGAAGCTAGCATGTGGACATATGGGTCCGTTACTATCCTTTAACTCCCTATTGTGAGGTAATCTATAAAAGCATGAAACTATCCTATATTGAACATGTGGGCATGTATGGGCCCGTTACAAACCTTTAAACTCTCCTAGTGTTTTGATCTAAGAAAGCAAAATTTCAACCACTATTCTATCTTTGTAGCATGTGGGCATGTATGGGCCCGTTACAAGTTTAAAATGTGTTTGAAAAATAAAACTAAGAGGGGTCCCAAAAAGGGTCGTTGTCCTCTCCTAAAGGTTTTAAAACTTTTTGTTAAGGGAGATGAGATTGTTTTCACAATCCTTTTCTGTTTCTCAAGATCGCTTGGAGGCACGAAAGAAGAGCATACTCAACGATTGTTACTTTCAACTTTGAGTCCCAAATGTGAGTTAAGATGTGATTAAATATGATTGTCCACTTATGTTTATAAGTCAAAGCAAGCCATCCATGTGGCAAAAAGCAAATAAGGGAAATTGATTTTTATCCTCCTAAGTGCCTATGTGTGCTCGACTAACCCCTTTATATGATGAGGGGACTAAGTGTAATGTGGATTTAAAGGATTTTTGACATCATATTTAAGAAGGAATATGGCCTTCCCCACATCCAAATAACTTACAAAATGAAATTTTGTTTAAAATGCGTGGCCTCTAGTGTATACAGGCGCGCACAGAGCGCAGCTGCACGAGAAAAAATGAGTCAGAAAGCGCATGCACGCATAGAAAGGCTGTTACGAAAGCGCATGCACACATGATGCACATCTGTGGGGTGGAATACCTGCGCACCTGTGAAAAACGGCCGAGAAAGAAAATCCAAATGGATTTCTCTCAATTCTCCTGTGAATTGACTGGTTAGCAGGTCGGCAGAGGCCGGTTTATGCACCTGCAAGTTAAACAAACTAAAAGAAGAGCAAAATAAACCTAAATGAGGTAGGAATTGATACCTTATCCCCAGTATGGTCACCAATGTGTTTGCACCCTTTTCGTCATCGTGGTGATAAAATAAGAGGTGCTTACATGCCCAATTGGGTCTTGCTGAGCATGACAGCTGTAGAGGAAAGAGTTAGAGAAAGAAAAACAAAACTACAAGCAAGAATTAAACTAAAACAAACTAAAATTATAAGCATATGGATATAGAAATAACAAACACAAAAAGACCAATATCACCAATGTTTTTAGGCTGATCTATTGATGAAATCAAAGCACAATGAAGAAAGGGGACTATGAGTCCCTTCTTCCTCCAAAGGAAGGCTCTTGGACCCTCACAAACTTTCTCTCCTTACAACAAGAAAAATAAAAATGGTGGTGAAAGAACTCCTTTGCAAANCCACTCAATGGAGAGGTGGATTGCTCAATGAAATGGTGCCAAAGTGGTCTTGTCAAGGATTGAGTCCTTAAAACAATCTAGGCAGCATAACATTACATGAAATTCCTTGAGAAAATGAGGTTTCTTCATGGATTTTTATAGCATTGCATTGGGTGATTATGTAACTCCTTTGTAGTGTGAAAAGAGGCTCTTTAGGGATTTATTAGGTCTTTGACTAGCCCGCCATTCGGATTTAGCTCAAATTTGAGGGTCAAATCGGCTTGGGAGATGATCCATAAGTGGTTGGGAGGCCGACCAATTCAATAAATGTTTCGTTTAGCAGGTGCGCGGGTTTTTGCGCCAACAGTCGCGCATCGTGCACGTATGCGCGCATGGTACGTTCTTGTTCCGCACATGTGCGCGTGCACCCAACTTCTGTAAAGCGCTCTTCAATTTTTGGTTACTTTGTATAGTTTTTTACCTTTTTGGAATGCTGTGAAATTAATTCAGTGCCATGAATGACTTCATTACCGTTTGACGATGCTAAGTTCTTGTCACCATGTGTGGACGAAATTTCAGTGATAACAGAAGGAAGATTTGATATTAATAGATCTGACAAGAATAGTGAAATATATGTTATACCTATGCATAGAAAGAATGTTTGGAATGACAAGTTGATGCATGATCCTAGAAAGAATTTGTTGTTGGTTAGCTTCTATGCTCCTAGTGCGTAGTACAGGAGAATTTCGGGATAATTTAAAAGAAAGAGAGGATTAACCCTCTGTTACAACTGCAGAAGACCAGGACATTTTGCTAAGGAATGCCCTGGAAGAAGACCTAGTTGTATTTGTTGCAAAGCCATGGACCATGAAGTGTTGGATTGCCCTTTAATGATTGCTAAAGTTGAAATAAGAATCTGAACAAGGAAAACCCTAAGGAAGATCCAGAAATGGCAGAATCCTAGAAAGAATCATAGAAAGTATTGTTACAGATGAAATAAACCTTGAATGACCACCGAGATATCATCTTATTGGGGATATTCAAAGAAAAAGAATGCATCGAAGAAGGAATAGGAGACTTTGACATTGATTGTGTTCTGGATGAGGAAACATAGGTGAATATCATGACAGAGAGAACTTGGGAAGCTATAGGGAAGCCTACTATGATTCCTTCATTAGGAGGAATAGGAGTATTCAGAGGAAAACTGGTAAACCTATGTGGGAAGCTCGCTCATGTACCTATGCACGTTAATGGAACTTCAACAAAAGTAGATTTTGAGATTATTAAATTTATTGAAGGCATCGCCTCGTTTACCATGTTACTAGCCAGCCCTTGGATTGAAAGAGACCAGGCCATAGGGAAAGAAGAAGAAGCAGTGTTAGAACAACAAAAGTAGGAGTTAAAAAAATTCATGACTAGAAGGATCACACATTTGATTACAGACCAGGAGAACAGATCGAAGCTATTTAACACCAGAGACCCTGATGTCAAGGTTGAAAGAGCCCTATAATACCAACAAAATACTGAAGTACTTATCCCAGATAAAGAAAAAGTATTACCCTTGAATCCTAGGAAAGAATTTCAACAACATGAAGTAACTATGTTAAGAGAAGATAAGAATCAGAATGGAAAAAGGCATACTGAGATGAAGCTCACTAGAAATAAGGCTAGAACACTAAGTAAGAAGAGGGCTAAGATTGAAAAGTTACAAAAGGTTGCAGAGGGAACCTTACAGAAGGAAAATTTGCAAAATTGGAGCTTCGTTGGGATATCACAACAACGTCACATGGAACTTCGCCATGGTGAAGCAATATAGATGTTGGGGAACATTATAACCATTAGATCAATGCTCTGAATGGATAGAAAACCATTTGTGGCCAGCCAAATCGCCATCTGACCGTTGAGACCATGCCATAACGGACATAACCAAGTTAATGAAGACCTCATACCCATTGTAAGCGACCCATTGTCGAGTTAACTACTTATCCCACCGTGCCATGTACCGAGAGCACTTTTTCCAATTGAGAATTTGAGCCCACAGACTAAGTTGAGTTTATACCATGATCATCGTGCCTCTTCTCTCTCTCTCTCTCGTTACTGTGTCTAAGCTACCCCTTCCGAACCTGATATTGTTAACCCTGAGCGTGTATGTCAGACGAGTTGAGCGCTGCAGAAAGAATTGTTGAGGAATTTTTGATCGACCTGATGACTGAAAGAATCATGTCAAAGAGAGGATTATCCACAGGTGTAAAAGAATCATCCATGAGAGGAATGCCAGCCTCTCCATCAACTGCTCGAGCTGGACCATCCCGACCATTAGATGAGAAGAGAACTAAGCACAGGGATGATCTCATGAATGTTAATTTGATTCCAAGCATATTACCTACTTATATACCACCTTAGAGCAGTGTTGTAAACCACCATAGCGTACCTAGAGGTTTTGAGTATGCCTTGGTCATTGCATAACTCCTGAAGGGGATAGGCACAGTTCGCGCACACCAAGATAAGATTGTAGCGTTGAAGTTTAACGAATTCAACCTCGGTGACCGAAACTTTTACAACATGCTCGCCCCACATAAGTACCTAACCAGAACAAAGGGAAAGAATTCAAAGATCATCCCTCAGTCATGGACCCATAACCTCACATAGTCCACCCTGGTGAATGTTATGAAGATTCCGCACTTAGGACGACAACAGGAGGTGAATGCATGTGTCAGTTTTTTTTTTATTGTTACCATGGAGGTTATCTATGGTTAAATTGTCGCATAACAGTGGATCAGACGTTGATAAATCGGATCACCAGGCTTAGTATGCAAGGACCTGACCCACAAGATTTCTACCTTGGAAAAGCCATGGATCGTGCTCTTGCACATAGGATCACGGACACTTACGAAGATGTCGAGAAGGGTGTGCGAGGCCTCAAGGTAGATTCTATCCAGAGTGGCATAGTGTGTCTCACTTGTCAGATGATTGCAAGGAAGTTAGTATGCAAGAATCAACCCCCCCAAGTGACTGGTTTTGTAGTCGACCTCGCAGGAAAGTGCATGGAGGGCCTACAAATGAATTGGGTGCAGTACCTAGTGAACCAATTAGAACTTGACTACAGAGAAGCCCAAGATCAAGGGTATGAATTCCACTGCAGTTGGCTATGCCGAAAGAGTACGAATTCCACTTCGCCTGGGATATGCTGGAAGGTCCGACCCTCCTAGACATTGAGCCCTTTGAACAATTGGTCGCGAAGTTTAGTACATTTTGGTACTCAGGTGACATGAATAAGCAATGGTAGTCAAATGTCATGTTCCATACATACTACAACCATTTGAAGCTAGCCGTACAATCCGAGCCTCGCATAAATCTGATTACTTTACACAGGTTCATGCCTTTGATGAAGTTCAACGCAGACTACCATTTCATTTATATCACAACGCGCGCTAACGAGCACAAGAAACAAATTCAATCCTATTATAAGCTAACAGATGAGGAATTGGAGGATATCACTAAGGACTGGTTGGTGGACCTCCTCATTCCAGCAGACCCTATGGAGATATCTGACATAGACAGCCTAGAAACTGCGCAGGATACACCCAGGTCAAGAAAGACAAAGAAGACCGAAGAGGTCCATGGTTTAGACAACGCATCTGTGAAGACCGCTTCCATCTCACCCGAGAAAGGAGGTGATGATGCAAAGTCGAATGACACAGAGGTCGAGCAATAGCAGGGTGACAAGGCTGATCCCCTGAAAAAGAGGAAAGGTTCACCTCTGAAACCTTCCTCCCGGAAGAAAGAAAAGGCCACTATGATGAAGATGCAGACCGTCCTCACCTCTGATGACTTTGAATTCCTCATAGCAGCCCTAAATGATGCTTCGCTGGAGATAGCAGAAAAGCAAGAAGCAAAGCAAGAGGAGCTATATGATCGAATCACGACTGAACTCCAAGGAGTACAACAAGCCCTACAATCCAGCCACACAGTCTTCACTACGCTGGGAGAGCCAGAAGTGGGAGATGAGCTAGCTCAACTCCATCGAATAGTTGATACAGTCGAAGCTTGTCTTTGTCTAGTGCAAGAGGAAACAACACAAGCCACCCAAGATTTGGTACAAGTACAGGGAGTACTTGTAGAACAACATCGAGCTGCCCAATAGGAAAAGAACACTCTCCAAGCAAAGTTCGATGAAGAAAAGGCACAACTGTAGCAAGGCAAGGAACAGTTTCTCATCGAGCAACTTGAAGTCAAGGCAAAGGATCAAGTCACGAAGAAAGTATCGCAAATTGAAGAAGTGATCCAACAGCTACAACAGCGCATAGCATATTTAGAGCTACGCACTATACCAGAGACTCCATAGGAGATAAGAGACCAACAAGAAGCCATTTCCCGCAGTGCAGTTGACAGACTAAAGGCCGTTACCTTAGAATGAAAACAATTTGTTGATCACAGTGCCCATACATATGAGAAAATTATCGAGAACCCAGAGTTGTAGGCACTGGAGTTGCAGCTCCAGGAAGCGAAGAAGTATGCAGAAACACTACATGCGCAGTTGAAGTCTCTTTCAGTTGTGGAGAGAATGAAGAGATCTCAAGAGCAGCAAACTGCCCAGTAGAAAATCCATAATATCTAGAGCAGAGTTATGGAGATAAATCAGAAACTCCAATCGGTACAAGATAAGTCCTATCAGTTGTTTATAGAGGTGGAAGTCCAGGGAGAAAAACTGGAGCAGGTTAGCACCCTGGAAGGACTTGTGACTGATGTAATCATTCAAGAATTTGCTGAAAAAGAGTGTGTAACACAACAACAAGACGAAGAAGTTCGATCCAAGATCGAAGTGTTTGAAGCAAGACTTCCTACATCAAAGTGACTCGAGATGAGTCACAGGTGAGTGTTGGGGGCCTGTTGGCCCTTGACCAGGTTTTGTTGTTGTTTGGTCAAATTTGACCTATTTTTGGACTTTGCCAGCCTGTCGAAGAAGGAGCACAAGATGAAGCAGAGATCGTGGGATCTCAACCCCTTTTTGGGTCCTTTTTGGGATATGGGAATATCTAACGAGAATGGGATGTTGGCCCATGGGTTTACCCATGTGTTACCCATGATTTTGGTCATCATGATGATGTATTGATTATGGTGCACTCAAGCTCTTCATTAGAACTTTCTCCTGAGAAAAGTTACTTTCTTCTCTTTCCAGAAATATCATTTTTGAAGAAGGTTCGCAGGCTGCTAGTATAGTTGCCTGCGAGAATGTATGATTCTCGCAGGCTGCCTTAAGCCAGGGTGTGAGAATTTCACACTGTGTATAACTGCTAGGGTGCAAACACTCTCTAAAGAAGGGAAAAAGATGAATTCTCGAAACTTCTAGAAGGGAATCTTCTAGAAAGATGAGATGGCATTCGAATGGTTATCTAAGTACTGGATTTCCTGATATTTTGGGATCATTCTTATCCAAGTAACTAATTCATTCTCTCCTATATATTGATGGGATTCTCATGGAAAAGGTTAGAAGCAAACAATAAAGAGATTCATAGGAGAATTAGTGAAAAGGATTGTGTGAAGGATTGATGCTACAACAGCTAAGAACTCCAGCAAATTTATCAAAGGTGGTTGATTTTCTTTATACAAGTGAGAAAGTGTGTGTCTCAGAGTCAAGAGCCATCGAAAGGAAGTTTGCAACATCAAGGCTCAGGTTGTAATCTTTACTTTCCATCAATATAATACAATAATATGCCCTTTCCCATAAAGCTAATTCTACTTTATTGTATAACTCCTTGATCATATACATAGATCGACTGTTGAATAGATTGTGTTTTGCTTCACTTTGGTTGGCTTGTGTTGTCTTGGTCTTGACTGCACAAGAGCATTGGAGTGAAGAAGGAGCAACAAAGACCATAGGAAGCGATCATAAGGTATGTCCTTTGTTCTTTCCTTCTAGTACATTCAATAGTTGAAATCTAGGGAAAGAGTATTATTTTGTCTTTCTTTGTTCTAGATCCAGGTGGATCTAGGGAGATCGGTTTGTGTCTGCACTTACGGATTTATCCAATAACAAAATTGGCGACCATACTGGGGAACAATCCCATTTTCTTTGTGGCTTTTGATATTTTTCTGTGTCCATTTGCTCTGGTTTCATTTTTCTCCTGTCTTATCAGTCTCTGAGTCTTCAGGATATCCTGATAGACCTTCTGAGTCGAGAAGCTTTTGTGAATTTTACTTCATTTTTCAAATTTTTGGATATGTTCAGGAATTCTCGCATTGTACTTCATTGCAGCTTGTGATAATTGGTCAGGTTCGTACCCTGCTCATAGGGTTAAGTGTGAGGTTCTCACACCTTGATCAAAGGTTTCCTGGGAGAATTAGTGATTCTCGCACTGTGTCATATTTCTTGCCTACGAACATTCTTTTTCAAAATTTTGAATTTGAGTTTTGGTCTTTCTGACTGCCCAGATCAGTTGGAATACCTCTTATGGGTTTCTTGGACCTATGATTGATATATTTCTTGCTTTAGTTTGCATGCGTGAACAGTTGTAGGATTTCAAGGTTTTTCTTGTCCTTGGTGTCTTGACTTTCATTTCTTGACTCTTCTTGGCAAAACCATTCTCTCTGACATCAGATTCTGAGTGTGTTTGATTAGTTGAGAACCAGTGATTGGTTGAAAGTTGAGTACTTGGTTTTTCTCATTTGCTTATTGGTTTGAAAGAACATTTTCGTTTGCATTGAGAAGACTATTTGGTTTGCTCTTTATTTTTGTTTTCATTGAAAGAGTTGATTGGGTTGTTATTGCTTGATTCTTTATGATTTGATTTTCTGCTCTCTCATTGGTATAGTGAGAGTTCTTTTTGAAAAGTGAACACAAAGTTTTTCTTTCATCAAATTGTTTTTGTCATTTACAAAACATTGAAAATCAAAATTTTTTGAGATTGTTGAAGTATTGAAAAAGAGAAACATAAAGAATAGTCATTTAATAAGTGATTGTTTGCATTGACATTTGAAAGGAAATTGTGCATTGTAGTTCCGGGTTGATTTGGAAAATTTTCTCTCTCTCCCATACATAAGATTCATCGAACGAAAAGTGATACATTTCATTCACGTCCTTGCATTATTGGGTCAGAGTCATACAACATAAGTTTCACTTCCATTACCTTTGAGTAAACAACATCTCTTAAAAATATTGCGTAATCCTCAAATTTATCTAGTAACTTTTTCTAGGGCTCTTTTACACCAACATTTAGCTAGGATAGTGCTTTGGAGTAGGAAGAGAGATACACTCTCCAAAAGATTAAAACACACAATAGCATCTTGATTTAGGGAGTGTTAAATTCCATTTGCAACATATTGTCCTGGGAAGCCCTTCTAACACAAGGGTCAAGCACTAGGTCGCATTGTTGTTGGCAGAGTTACTCACCCTGCTTTGTTGACATCAGTGTAGAGATTGCACGTATTACGGGGGTCACTCAGAGGTATACCCACAATGATGAGTGGAAGCCTTTTGAGTTGATTTCAGGCTAGATACCCTGCCCTTGTGTGTGGATCGAACTGTCGACTGTTCCCCCAGGCTTTACTATTGTTGGTGGTGACCTTAGTGGCCTATCTTTCTAGGTTCTTACCCGAGGTGACTGTGGAGGGGAAAGTCTTCACGGTACCTGGAATTGACGTTGACCAAACTCACTCAGGCTCCTTGGAGGGTATATCCACGATTATGTGTGGGAGCTTGCACCAGGGTGTAAGTCCGTTAAGTAGGTCGTCAGCGTAACTTTTCCACCCTAGCCCCGCCCCTTCTTGTCTCGTTGTTGCGACGTTGGATTTCATCACCAACTAGTGACTTCGATATTAGAAGGTCTTGTTTGCTTGGTGATTTCTTCTTATATTTTGTTAACTAGCGTGTGTTGTTTGTTTCTCGAAGTTGACCATAGGAATTTATTTGCAGAGCTTGTTACTCATTCACAATAGCTCCCCCATGTCGTTCACATAGAATGTAAGGTTTATCTCCAAAGCATCTGGATGTTTCACAACCCTTGCCTACAACTAGACCTGAGGATACACCTGAGGGATCTACTCAGCAGAGTGAAGTCCCAGACGTTTCTACACCACCTCCACAGATAGAACGCACTGACTCTTTAGAACCTTTCTGAATTACCAATACTCAAGAGGACTTTTGAATTCGCCATGGTGAACAAACCATTGTGCGATAAAATTCTTCCAGAAATTTAGTTGTTACCTCTTTTGGATCACCCGTTGGGCCTCTTCCCGATATAGAAGGCCCAGATATTTTTTGGTTTGCAAGTGATTTCCGCAGGGCCCTTTTTAGTCTGTATTCGCCCATGGTCTCTGAAATCAACCCGACGGTATTTCCTGAGATAGAGTTTGTACCAGTGAATACTACTTATACCTTTACTCTCCGTGCCGAGATGGCCCATCTCGCAAATACTACGAGTGTCCCTACTGAGTTAACTACCGTTGGTCTTGCTCATATAAACACTCAGCGAACGCCCAGTGTTATTCCAACACTACCCCCTGGATACCATGTGTTGAATGCTTTGTTGAATGCTTCTGTTCCAACACCTCCACAAACCCCATCTGGTACTCCCGGTGGTCCTTCTGGGCATCCTATTCCCGGTTTTATTCCGACGCTCCCTCAATTTCCTCTTGGAAATGCTAATCCTAGTGGCACTATACCGTCTATTACACCTAATTTCTAGATTCTCGTTGGTGGTCTAGGTGGTACGTTTCAACCTCCTCTTACTAGACATGTTCCAGTTACTACTCAACCTTCGATTGGAACATAACCTCCGATTGGAACTCCACCTACGATAGGGGGACCAACCCCACCTTTTGGACAAAATATACCTCCTGCTTTGGCCCAGTATTGGACTCATATGATACAAAATCTTCCTCAAACGACTGGGGGGAAATAGCCTGCCCCTACTATAGGCCAACCTTATCCAGGTATACCCAATCCTATTTGGGGTCAAGGTCAGAATGCTCAAACCCAGGTCCCTAATCAAACTCAAGGTTACAATCCTTGGAACTACTATCCTCTCCAACCACCACCGAGTCAACAGGGATCTTCTCTCTATGGACAGACTGCGTATGGTCCTACTGGTTTGTCGACAAGGCTTCCACCCCAAAGTCACGAGTACCCACAGGTGAATCGACAGTTTCCTTTTCTTGCTACTTTATATTTTCCAGATTTGTCTTGGATTCTAAATGATCCTATTCGTCACTCTCCCCAATGGCCTGCTATTCCAGCTAAGCTTCCATCGGACATTCCTAAATTCGATGGCAAAGTAGGAGAGGACCCGAACAATCACGTTATGACTTTTCACCTATGGTGTTCATCCAACTCATTGATGGATGACTCTATTCGTTTATGTATCTTTCAACAAACCCTTACCGATTCTGCTGTGAAGTGGTATATTGAATTTCCACGAGGTTTCTTCTCTGATTTCAACACCCTAGCTATGGCTTTCCTTATGCATTACCAGTTACTGATCCGTTATGATACCGGGAATGAGATTTTGACTTATTTCAAACAAACTAAAGGCACTCATATATTGGATCATATCCATGAGTGGTGAAGGAGGCGACGTCTCATCAAACTTGAACTCCCCGATCAGTTACTGGCCGAATGGTTTATGAAATACTTTGTGAATGAAATTGGTAAGGACATTGCCATGGGTGGCATTGTCACGGAAGAGCAGGCTATAAGTCGTGCTCAATATCTTGATCTCATTTATTCGCAAACGGGAACATTTTATGATTTATTACCTGAGTTACCTCGTCCTGGTACTTCCAGCACTTCAACTACTCCCACTGCCTCACATGCAGCTAATGGTGTGATTGGTACTGCCCAAGCCCAATCACATTCTGTTTCAAGCACCAACCCTAAATCCGCTTCTTCTAATGTTCAAAATGCTCTGTCTCCTGCCACTCCTACTAGTAAAACTTCTGAGGTGAACGTTGTTCAATCTACCCCAACCAGTAAAAATAAATCTAAAAAGGGGAGAGGCAAGAATAAGGAGGGAAAAAATAATAATCAAACAGAGCAGCCTAAAAACACCCCTGTTGAAGATCGGAATAAGCGCAAACCCTACTACCCTTTCCTTATCTATGGTGATGATCACTACACAAAGGATTGTCCACGACATGCCGAGGTCACTAAGTTACTTCAAGGGACCTCAAAACCTTCTACCCCGGCTGTCTTGTCCCAACCCTTCCCGTCTCAACAACAGGCTCAGTTGGTCATTCATGACCAACTATCTACTTCTACCACATCATATGTTTTGATGTGTACTGGTGATTCTAAGCCAAACAACGTTTCACTCACGACTAGAGCCAAAGATTATACTATGTCTAAAGAGAAGGTTGACAATTTACCTCTTGCTTTGGTACAACCCTCTCCACCGACTCCACCTACCAATGGTCCTCTTCATCTCTAACGACCGAGCCCTGATATAGTTCTACGACCACCCCCTAAAGGTGTCATTAGGAAATCGACATTCAATCCTCATGCTCGTGCGGCCCAGAACTATAGTATTGTTGAAGATCTAGCCCAGGCACCTTCAGCAATGTCAGCCCTTGAAGTCCTTCAGTCGTGTCCTGTACAATGGAAGGCACTATTGAAAGCTATAGGTGGAATTGAACCCACATATACGAATTTAATAGTATTTGACTTGGATGATCACATTCCATGGTTGCCCCCCCAACTCGCGTTTCAAATTCAAGTTGTTGTCTCTGACAAGAACATTTACAGAACTGTTATTGACGAGGGTGCCTCGACGTGTGTAATGTCTTTTGCTTGTTGGAAATCCATTGGCTCTCCTCCCTTAAATGAATCATAAAACACTCTTAAAGCCTTCAATGGCTCTGGTTTTAATCCTTACGGTGCTTTTCCTTCATTTTCCATTACTCTAGAAGGTAAGATGGTCCAAGTTGAAGTGGAAGTCTTTGACGCTCCCCTTGATTATAATCTTTTACTTGGCCGTAGATGGATCGATTCCATGCGCGCCGTTGTGTCAACACTTTTCCATGTAGTACGTTTTCCTCATCAAGGAAAGGTTGTTACCATTGAACAACTTTCCTTCTTCAATTCTGATACTCATACTGGAAACATGTAATTTATTGCTAAAACCCCACCGGGTTATGAGAATGTCGGTGTAGGCCTTTTAAAGGACTCCTCGTTAATGGGTACTTTCCCCATTCCTCCGCCCGATGTTCCACGCCCGTCAGTTTCTTCTATCAACATGATATCCCCCATGCCTCATGAACTTCCTATGTCACATGACCCTTGGATTGTCCCTGACCCTGGAGACCACACTCGTTTCGGCGACGTCATGCCGTTAAGTCCAGTTGAGTCTACATATCAAGTCATTCAATCGACAACACCTTCTACCTCCTCTCTTGATGAGTTTTCTCCTGATCCTTTCCATGTTATCTTTCCCATTGACGAGATGATCATGTCCATCATGGATGACACCCCTTGGGATGATGGGCATCATCGTTCCATACTCTTTCTAGAACAACACACTCTTGAGAACTACCAACGGATTTTGACTCCGTCAATCGTTGTCGTCATTTCCACGGTTCCCGCGACTTCACACGATGTGTTTACTGAAGGGAAATTAAGTAACATCTCTCCCATGATTCCCATTGACATATCCGTTAAACCTTGGATAGTCGAAAATGTTCATATTGGAGCTTCATGTTCTCCCGACGAAATCGTCACCTATACGTCTCTGTTCAAATAATTTTGTGACATCTTCGCCTGGAGTTATGAAGAGATGCCACGTATAAACCCTGCAATTGTTGTACATGAGATAAAGACATACCCCAGAGCTAAAATTTTCTGGCAGCACCTTCGTCCATTTCACCCACGTAAAGCAGCGACTATTAAACTCGAGGTTGAAAAACTTCTCAAAGCCGGCTTTATTTATCCTATGGCTCTGACAGAATGGGTTTCCAACCCTGTTACAATTGATAAGAAAGGTGGCAGTATTCGTGTATGTGTTGATAATAGGTATATTAACAAAGCCTATCCAAAAGACAAATTTCCAACCCCTTTCGTCGACCAGATTGTCGATGACTGTGCCAGAAGTGAAATCTTCTCTCTCATGGATGGTTTCTCTGGCTATAATCAAATTAACATCGCTCCTGAGGACCAACATAAAAATGCTTTTATATGTCCTTGGGGTACTTTTTCCTATAGGAAACTCCCCTTCGGTCTTAAGAACGCCGATGCGACGTTTCAATGTGTTATGTCTTATGATTTTCATGATATAAATCATATCGTTCAACCCTATTTGGACGATTTACCAGCTCATTATTTACACCGAGTTGATCACCCCACTCATCTCCGAGCCATTTTCATTCATTGTTGGTTCTATCGTATTCATTTAAATCAACATAAATGTGTTTATTGCATAGAATCTGGCCGTCTTCTAGGTTTCATCGTTTCACTTCAAGGGATCCGGGTAGATCCTCTTAAGGTTGAGGCAATTCTTAATCTCCCTCCTCCTTCTACACTGTGCCATTTGCAAAGTTTGCAGGGGAAAGCAAACTTTCTTCGTCGCTTCATCCCTAATTACACCGAGATTACTCGTGGTTTTACATGGCTAATAAAGAAAGGTTCAGATTTTGTCTAGGATACCATTGCTAACAATGCTTTTGAGGCTTTGAAGTTGTCCCTCACGCGGGCTCCGCTTCTCTTTCCTCCTGATTATAGTCGTGATTATTTTCTTTATCTTGCTTCCTCTGAGTATACTATAGGAATGGTTCTAGTTCAAGAGGATGATGCACATGATGAACATGTTATTTATTACTTGAGTCGAAGTCTCACATCAACTGAAATCAAGTATCAACATGTTGAAAAACTGCCTTTGGCTGCCGTTCAAGCCGTCCAACGCTTCCGACATTATATCCTCTCAAGGAAAACTACAATGATTTCTCATTGCAACCCTATGCAACACATTTTGACACATCAATTTCTAGGGGGAAATACTCCAAATGGATTGTCATACTCCAGGAGTTTGACTTGGAATTCGATCGTGCCATGTCTAAGAAATCCTTATTTTTTGTTGAGTTCATATGCAATTTTCCTCACTCTTCCACGGAAAATGTAGTAGTAGATTCATTACCCAATGAATCTCTTTTCCTAATAAGTACTGATGATCTTTGGTATGGGGATATAATTATATATCTCCAAACCCAGACTTTCCAACCTTCTTTGTCGAGTACTGAATGACGTCGCATCCATTATCAAGCTCGTCAATACATTATCTTCAGGGATACTCTTTACCGTCGAGGCATTGACTCTATTTTTTGACGTTGTCTGACGTTTGATGAAGCTGAGAAAGCTCTGAATGACTACCATTATGGAGCATGTGGTGGTCATATGTCTGGGTATGCTACTGCCCAGAAGATCTTATGCGCAGGTTATTTTTGGCCTTCCTTGTTCAACGACTGCATTACTGTCGTTCAGAAATGCCATGCCTGCCAGACCTACAATCAAAAAATTCGGTCACATCCTGCTCCTCTTCATCCTGTGGTCTCAGTTGGTCCTTTTGTAAAATGGGGCATTGATTTCATGACATGTCACCCTCACTCGGTCAGGGGGCATGGTTACATCATTGTAGCTGTTGATTACTTTACAAAATGGTTCGAGGCGATGCCAACATTCAATAATACTGGAAATACTACAACCTTGTTTCTTTTTAACGATGTCATAGCTCATTTTGGTGTTCCCCAAGCTATCGTTACTGATCACGGTAGTCATTTTAGGAATTTTATGATGTCTGAACTTACGGAAAATTTGGGTCTTCGTCATGATAACTCAACACCCTATTATCCGCAAGCTAATGGCCAGGTTGAAGCAATCAACAAAGTTCTTATAAATATGCTTCGACGGATGATAGGAATTCATAAATCAAGTTGGCACACAATTTTGTTTTCAGCATTGTGGGCATATCGGACATCTGTCAAATCCGCTATTGGGTTTACGCCTTTTCGTTTAGTCTATGGTGTGGAATCCATTCTTCCTATAGAATGCGAGATACCCTCTCTGAAGCTAGTTGTCGAACTCTTACCCAATACTTCTGCTGAAGAAGAACGTCTATTGTATTTGATGTGATTAGACGAAACTCGACGTGACACCACTCTAGTAATAGAAGCCCAGAAGAAACGTGTCAAGGCACAGTATGACAAGCATGTCAAGACTCTCATTTTCTCTGAAGGTGATCTTGTTCCTCTCTATGAACAGGATCGAGATGCGTTAGGAGCTGGGAAATTCGAACCAATGTGGCAAGGTCCTTATATTGTTCGTCGAGTTTTGGAAAAAGGAGTATATGAGCTGGTCGATTACGATGGTATCCCTTTGAGTGAACCCAGGAATGGGTTGTACTTGAATAAGTACTATGCATAAATATTTTGTGCACAAGTACTTGTATTTTATGTATCATACTTTGTGTGTGTTACTTTAGTTTGCTTTTGACGTTATCTGGTCTCTACCCTTATGCGACGTTGTGTTTGATTGCCAGATGTCGGAGTCTTCGCTACCCTATATTGGCTTCGCTGATGGTGCTATCCGTAGTACTCTGAACCTAGCTTCCATTTCCTAGGTAATCTATGCCCCAAAAAATGAACTTGTATCTTTACGAGGTGTATGCCTTGGCCGTGAAACCAACAACATTGCAGAGTATAGCGTCGTTATTGAATTATTGGTTGATGCTATCTCACTCGGAATTCGTCATTTGGTTGTATGAATGGACTCGCAGCTTGTAGTACTATAGCTAATTAATATCTACTCTATTCGAAGTCCTACTTTGTTACGGGTGTATTTGCGAATTCGCCTCTTGGAACGTTATTTTGATCACATTGAATATCAACATATTCCTAGATGTCTTAATACATTAACATATGCATTGGAAAATTATGTATTGGACAGACATTTGAACCATTATTAAATCAAACACATTAAAATTAACACAATATAAAGTAAACCGGTAGAAGCCATATGTATATATAACGCTCAAAAGAGTTTGTTTTTTACAAAAGTTTGTCTGAAGACCAAAATATCAAATTTGAAGCTCATAGCTTCTACAAAATAACGTCATGGATGACGTTCACGGTAACACACGACTGCCCTAGCAACCCTACGGAGCAGTCGACCCATAGCTATTGATACCCCTACAGTGTGACGTTGATCGCATCGTGGAACCTCTTCCAGAGTCATATCTGGAATGTCTGCTGTCAGGCCCTCTAAATTTTGTTCCACCACCTGATAATCTTTGGCATACTATGGTGTTGTTGCTGCTACCTCTCCTCGTCGCTGGATAGGAGAGGTGCCAGGAGGTCTATACGGTCCAACATCTATGTTATCAACAAACATTTTGTGTTATTCTTTGGATAAATATATAAAACAAAAACATTTGAATATAATAAAAATTCCAAAAACATTTAAAAAGAGAAAATGCGTGAACTTCTTATCGAGGTCTCCCCACTGAGTGTCCTCAGGAAGTGCTAAATCCAGATCTCCTCTGAAATCCAACCCGGCATAAGCATAGTCATCGACCATCAACATTTGGTTTTGAAGCCAGTCAAAGAAAATATCGTCGTACTTGACGATTGGTCCTGCCACATGCTGGGCCATGAGCCGACACCATCTCAGCATTCTCATATCCCTAGGACCCGGGAAGTCCTACTCAACCTATAGTCTAAATACGGGGACCCTCTCGAGGAAGAAAGACACCAGCAAAGAACCATACCCAAATTGTTTCAATTCACCTCGCCTGCATTTGGTTAATTTCCTTTTGATACTGCGAAGCATAACATCTGCCCAGTTGAATACTCGAGGCTCAGTACACTCAATGGCATACTGGAAGTAGCTCTGTAATGCCATATGAGGAGCAGAACTCCCAACCATCCGAGCTATGGTAAAAAGGATAGTGTGAAGGGTCAAGTCTTGTACCCCCCAAATAGCCACTTTCCCTTTTTTCCTCTCAGCCTTAGGTACACAGTATTGATTGCAGTACTCACTCATCTTTAACCCACCACCTCTACTACTGGTCAGGCTAACATAATACCCACACCTAGACAATCCAGTCAAAAAGTATATGTCCTCAATGTCTATGGATAATGTGTGAGCTCCTACATTGAAAACCTGCTGACCTGGGTCCCACATACGAACCAGGTACTCTAGTAGTCTGAATTGGGCCCTCATGCCCGGGATGTGAAAGTATTTTAAGAGCCCACAATCTCTCAATGCAGCTATGGTAGGAGGATGATTCTCGGCATTTTCATTATCCTCTTCATGTTCTCTTTCACACCTCTCAAGAACCATGTTTGTGGCTATTTATATGCACAAGGAACATAAGAAGAGGATTAATGATTTTATTCATGATCTGGATCTTTTTCATTGGCTAAATATTTAAAAAGATATTGGAGTTTGTGGTTCTCGCAGGTTCCCCATTAGCACAGTGCAAGAACCTCGCAGGTGGATTAAGTCTCACCTGCGAGAACGCATCATTCTCACAGGTCTCGTATGGGCTACCTGCGAGAATGCCAATGAGCATGTAGGGTTCAAAAAACCACTTGAAACTGAAAAACTAACCAATGAAATAAAAAATCTAAACCATGAAAATGTCAAGAATAAAGAGCTTACCTTAATGCTGTAGACGGATCGTTGAATGGTCTCCTGAAGCTCCCAAAAATTAACGCCAAACTCGGAGGGGAAAAAGGGGGTTTTGGAGCTCAATAGTGGAAATGTGAAATGATGTGGTAAAAATGGTCATTTACTCATTTAATTTACTTTTTACTATGTCATTTTGGGTTTTATGCTTATTTATTGATTAAACCTAATCCCTAATATCAAGATGAGTGTAATGACTTGCAGGTGTGATGACGTTGATAATTAAACACAAGGGTATGGACATATTTTTCTTCGTTATGGCATGTTTTTTATTGTTTTTTAGGGTTTTTACATAAAACCTCGAGCGTCGTTTTTGTACGTTCTTGCACTCGTAAAAGACATGAGAACATGATCGAGCATAGTTTTATCACTTTTTCGGGCTCAAAAAGGTTATACTAAAAAGGAACCCCCCTGGATTCCTCTTTAATCTCTTTTCAGTCTCTCTAAACATGAAAAGATCGCCGAGCAACCTTGCTATTTTCACGCTCGCTAAAGTATTTGAAGTACGCATCTAGTGAGTGATAATTTATCTATTTTTCAGTCTTATCCAGACTATTTTATGAAAAAGGAACTGAGAGAGTTCTCTTTTAAGTGTTTTTCCAAACTCTATAATCTTGAAAAACCTTCGAGTTTTCTATCTCTGGAATCGTTAAACAAACATTGACAGACCCATGATGGGATCGAACCACTCCTTCTTAGGGTTCGTTAAAAATACTCCGAGGGACTCGTCCGAAGGATGAGCTTATATCAACAAGAATATGTGATCCTCTTCAAACTTGCATAAAAATAAAGAGGTACTTGCCAGAAATGGTGGGGGAAAATTTGGGAAAGGGATATGTTTCATCTTCGTATTGATTGGCAGTAAGTGTCGCTCTTGAACATGACACCCCCTATTCATCATTTGAAGCTGGTTTGGGAAATCCATTTGTCTCTCATTCGATTTATTACAAGGTCATTTCATGTGTCGTCTTTGAGTCAATGCTGCCAATCGTTGGTCGTGTCATTCATATGTTCAAGAGAAGTCCATCTAAAACCTATATTGAGTTGGTCATCTGCAGTTATCCATTCTCTCCATGTCAGCCTTCCCTATGTCCAGTCCAATTTGCAAAATGCTCTGTTTCACCTTCAAAATCTATTACTCATTTCATGTCATTGATGGGGTATACATTAAGGCCCTCCTGTGATGAGTTTTGTTCCGTCGACTTCAGCTCATTATCCGGAATCAAGACTTAGAAATTATTTAGTACCTTAGAACTTGCATGTCTCAATGGTAGGTTTCCTCGCTTTCGACAGTGGGTTTACATCATTGACCCCTGATTGAAAGATTCCATCGGGTGTTCGAAATCAACTCATTTATTCACACTTGATGGATTGTACTATGGTACCTTGGGAGTCATTGACATCAATGGTGATTTCCCTCGCACTTGTTAACGGTTACATCAATGACCGGTAATCAAGTGGTTTCTACCATGTTCGACTTCAACACATGTAATCGCATGGTTAGATTCGTACTTTGGGTGACAAGATTGAAGACCCTGGATATTATCTTTGTAATCCAGGTTGCGATGAAGTATGTATAATTTGTGACACATAGATCCACTGTGTATGTTTCATGGCTATGTCATCTTGATTTGAAATTTCTTGCATAGATCCACAGTGTATTCAGGTGGCTATGCTATATTTTGATGGCATGGATCCACAGTATATGATTGGTGTCCATGACCCATGTCTAGAATGGCGTTAGTCTGTGATCTGAGTATGGGAATGCCTACCTCAGAATTGATATATATGATACTCTGCAGATGCTTGATTGTTCACAGGTTTTCGATTAGATGTGTTCCTGGTTCTCAACAAACACATGCAACTTAAAAAGTCTATCGACTGTCACTGGTTCCAATCTCAGAATTTGGGGGGCATTCTGTTACCCATGATTTTGGTCATCATGATGATGTATTGATTATGTTGCACTCGGACTCTTCATTAGAACTTTCTCCTGAGAAAAGTTACTTTCTCCTCTTTCCAGAAATATCATTTTTGAAGAAGGTTCGCAGGCTGCTAGTATAGCTGCCTGCGAGAATGTATGATTCTTGTAGGCTGCCTTAATCCAGGGTGTGAGAAGTTCACACTGTGTATAACTGTTAGGGTGCGAACACTCTCTAAAGAAGGGAAAAAGATTAATTCTTGAAACTTCCTGAAGGGAATCTTCTAGAAAGATGAGATGGCATTCGAATGGCTATCTAAGTACTGGATTTCCTGATATTTTGGGATCATTCTTATCCAAGTAACTAATTCATTCTCTCCTATATATTGAGGGGATTCTCATGGAAAAGGTTAGAAGAAAACAAGCAAGAGATTCATTGGAGAATTAGTGAAAAGGATTGTGTGAAGGACTGATGCTACAACAACTAAGAACTCCAACAAATTTATCAAAGGTGGTTGATCTTCTTCATACAAGTGAGCAAGTGTGTGTGTCAGAGTCAAGAGCCATCGAAAGGAAGTTTTCAACATCAAGTCTCAGGTTGTAATCTTTACTTTCCATCAATATGATACAGTAATATGTCCCTTTCCCATAAAGCTAATTCTACTTTATTGTATAACTCTTGTGGCAATCTTCCTTGGCAATCTAGATCTGATGGTATCCCGAGAATCCATCTGTAAAAGAGTATACTTCCTGGCCTCCCACATTATCTAACACTTCGTCAGTTTAGTTGGACAGAAGAGTACGAACAGAGATTTGATACATTGAAACAAAAAATGGTTACTGCATCTATTCTGGTCTTCCTAGATTGGAGCAAGGAGTTTCATGTGCATGTCGATGCGTCTTCTATTGCTTTACGAGCAGTGTTATCACAACCTAGGGAAGGAGATATTGACCATCTATTAGCCTTTTCCAGCAGGAAGCTATCAACTACTGAGATCAATTACACCACTATCGAACAAGAGGGGTTAGCCATGGTGTATGCATTGTAGAAATTTTGCCACTACTTGTTGGGAGGACACTTTAAAATGTTTACTCATCACTCTACGCTGAAATACCTAGTCAACAAGCCAGTGTTGGGGGGGGATAATATGCATATGGCTTCTTCTATTTCAGGAATATGACTTTGAGATCATAGTAAATACAGGAAGAATGAACAAAGGTCCTGACCACTTGTCAAGGTTGGAACATGGATAAGAGCCCACTAGTTTAGAGGATACATTGTCGGACACACAATTGTTTCCCATTAGAAAGATTGATGATCACTTCACAGAAATATTCCAGTTCTTGACAGCAGGAATGGCACCTAGTGAGTATACAATTCCTCAGAAGAAACAACTAGTAGTGCACGCTACAAACTTTTCACTTATAAATAGACAGCTCTACAAGATGGGACCTGATGAGATATTGAGAATATGTGTTATGGAGGAAGAACAACTAATGATCCTTGTGGAAGCTCATGAAGACATCGTAGGAGGACACTACATAGGGAAATAAACTATGCAGAAGGTGCTTAGAGCTGGCCTTTGGTGGCCTACCTTACACAGAGATGTTAAAGACTATTACAAAGCCTGCGATGTATGCCAAAAAGTTGGGAAACCATCCAGAAGAGATAAAATTCCACTAGAACCATAGCTTCCCTACAAGCATTTGAGAAATGGTTCATTGAATTCGTGGGACCTATAAACCCACTAGGAAAGCACACAGGAGAAAGGTACATAATTACAACAATAAAGTACTTGAACAGATGGGATGAAGCAAGAGAAGTTAAGGATTGTAGTGCAACTACAACTACGTGCTTCATATTTGATGACATCATAACCAGGTCTGAATATCCAAAGATCCTTATGAGTGATCAAGGCACACATTTCATAAATAAGACTATTGAAGCCTTGATTGAGAAATTCGCAGTCCACCATTAGAAGAGAACACCTTACCATCCACAAGAAAATGGAACAGTAGAAGCATTTAACAAAATCTTGGAAACAACACTGAAAAATATTTGTAGTGTGAATAGGGATGACTGGTATTTAGCAGTACCAGCAATACTTTGGGCCTATAGAACCACTTGCAAGAATCTAACAATGTAGACACCTTTTAAGTTGGTATATGGTATTGAAGTCGTTATCCCAATGGAGTATTTGGTACCAAGCCTAAGAATTGTTGCATTTATAGATATGGATGACACTGGCACTGTTCAAGAAAGTCTTGCACAATTGTTCAAACTCAAAGAAGACATGTTTGTTGCAGGATTTTATCAGCAACTGAAAAAGGAAAGAGAAAAGGCCTATCATGACAGGCACATCAAGAAGAAGGAATTTAAGCAAGGTGATCTAGTATTGAAATATGACAGTAAGCTCATAAAGCATCCTGGGAAGTTTAGAATGCATTTGCTCAGGCCATATGAGATCTCCTATGTTACAGAAGGAGTTGCGTAGTTGAAGACTTTGAAGGAAGAATGGGAGGCAGGATTAGTAAACGGGAGCCAGATGAAGTTGTATTATGACAACCAGCTGTCTCACAACTCTAAGTAAAATCATAAGGAAAAGGGTCTAGGTACCAGGTGCAGTTGAAACTGGGTACCATACACAGAAAATACAGTCTGCACAGGGAAGGAGAGGAGGCATAGAGCATAAAAAATAGGTTGCACTGCGTACTCTGAATTTGAAGTAAAACAGAAAGGTCCGATTTGAAGTGCCTCAGGATAAGTCACAAGTGAGTTTTGGGGTCCTATTGGTCCTTGGGTATGGAAATAAGAGAAGATCGAGGAAGAAAAGGTAGAATGTGAACTACGCGAAAGACATAGTGACTGTTACTGGGTCGAAGTGAGCAAAAGAGAAGAAAAGACGAAGCGAAGTAAAAGGAAGCAAATCATTGGATGAAGAGATCGGGGATCACATATTAGCAAGGAATAAGGATCTTGGACAACTCAGCAAGAGGAAAAATCCACCATTGGATTCTTTGGGGCACCGCGCGAGAAGGAAGGAAATATAGGTTGGTGAAGCCCTAAAAATGTGGGTCAAGTTGACCTAGGGTTTTGGTATCTAGGATTTTGACACCTAGGTTTCAGCCTAAGGATGCCAGTGAGATATTGTAATATATAAATAAGAACCTACATGAGGGAAGGAGATTCAATCTAGTAGTTGTCGTTGTGTGATTGAGTGAGTAATATCGAGTGTGAGAGAATTGATGAGTATGAGAGCCTTCTGTATTGTAAAATCTTCAGTTGGGTGTGAAGATCAACCTTGCAGCTGGGTGTGCAAGAAGGGGAGAGATAGAGAGAAGAATAAAGAAGATCTTCTAGCTAAGAGCGCAAACAAGAACTATATGCTTCAACTTAATACATTCTAAAGCACAGTTCTATGGATGTATCCCTAGAGAGAGGGTGAACCATGTATATCTTGTCTTGTATGTGTGATTGATGCTATGTTCTTTTTCCCTTGATATACTATTATTTCATTATTGTGGTAGATCTTATAGATGTATGTAATATATCTAAGCTGATAAGTGATATATGCATGTTGTATTTTTCTAGTGTTGGATCCACTTGATAGTTCCCTTGGTTGTAGACATCTTTTTCCTGCAACCCCCCCATAGTTTCTTTGGGTGAGACTGCATTTGCTTCCCAGGTGTAGCCGAAAGGGCCAGTAGTTAGGGCTTGTTGGTGCACTCTTGGAGTTGAACCCTGGGTATGCCCCTGTGCCAACAATGGGCCATATTCGTCATAAAACTAATATTCTTCGCCACCTTCCCATACCACATGTGAAGGATAGGAGGATCAAATAGATGAGGTGAGTGCAGTAGCATGATGTGAATGTCGGGACAGGGTCGCTCAAATACTAGGAAAATAAAATGACTAAAAGGTTTAAACTGCATGAGAAAGTGAGGTGGGTGACGAAAGCAGCTAGAAGTTGTCCACAACTCTGGAGGCCAAGTGGGTGGGGGGGGCGGGGAACCACTGACGCTTTGAATGCATCCATGACAATGCATATAGGGGGGATTGGTCAGCCTAATCAATGCCAAAAAAATCAACATGAATATAGGAGCATGGACATGTTCCCAATTTAAATTAATGGGGTCACTAGGTTTGTTGAAGTCTTCATTTGTGAGTCTATTAGGTAGCTTATTGGTTGACCACTTCACAAGATATGGGATGATGGAATTTACTTGGGACAGTAGGTGATGTACTCCCTCCAAGTTTGGTTCCAGTCTCCAACTAGTGGTAATGCAGCTGAGAGTGGTGTCATTTTTCATTTTCTTGAGAATTCTAATGATCATTTGAGAGTCCCCTTCCGCAATGAGTTGTTGATATCCTTCCCTACAAGCTATGCGAAGGCCCACTTCCATGCCTTGAAGTTCCACTGAGTTGTTGGTTTCAATCCCAATGAAGGATGCATAAAATCTGATAATGTGCCCCTAATTGTTGCGAAATACCCCACCATAGCTGGTCGGACTACGGTTCGCCTAAGAGGTTCCATTGAAATTTGATTTAAGGAAGCCTGAAGAGGGTGGGGACCAAGTTGTGAGAAAATTAATAGAGGGTGGGGTGAGAGAGGAGGCCAAAGGGGGGAAAGGGAGAGGGAGGAGAAAATCTTGGAGGATTCTAAAAATATTGGGGATTTCATTGCCTATCTTTGGGGGATCAAGACTCAGTGTGAATGGTTTCCTTGATGTTGAGTTTGACTTTGTTCCAAATCACAATCGGGTCCTGAGAATATTTTATGAAAATGCGACGGTTTCGTTCTTTACAGACTTCCCAAAGGAGGAAACCTAGGAGAAGGATCCAATATCTGTTCATGATAGGATTGGAGAAGGCATTGGATATCCAAAGAGTTAGGGTGTTGATGAGGCTTTCCCTATTTCTATCAGAGTTGTAGAAGAGGAGTGCAGCCAAGTCCCATATTTCTGCAGGGAAGGGACAAGAGTTAAGGAGGTGTTCGCTAGTTTCACCATTATTCATGCAGAGGAAGTAGTAGGCAGGTCTGATAAAGCCATGTTTATGGAGTTTACGTTTTCTTAGGAGCTAGAGAAAGATAGAGACTTTGGGGCATATTTTTTGCGACCAAATTTTAATCCATACGTCTTGAGGTGGGTTGGTGTCTGGAATTGTGGTCAATCTGTGGGCCTCTTGGAGTGAAAATATTCTTGTTGGTTGATGTCCCCACCTAAGTTTGTATTGACCTTGTTGAATTCTAATTTTCATGTGAGAGATTTCTTGCCAAAGGGGATCCCAATTACGAATGGGTTGTTGGGGGATCCATTCTTCTTTGGGCATCCATGTTCTCCAAATTTTCCCAGGTTTGGGGGGGAGCTAGTATTGATGGGTCGATATTCTATCTTGGGTTGTCATGAGGTCCCTGAGTTGGTGGAAGCTATCATTCTGAGAGGGGGCTGGGATTTGCTGCCATACATCCTCTCAGAAGAAGGTCAATCTTCCATTTCTCATTTCCTAGAAACATTGAGAGTGAACTAAGTGCTTGTTGGCCCACGCTAGGTTCCAAATGTGTGATCCTAGAATGTTCCATGTGAGTCTGATGAGGCCTTGTATCTATACATGAGGGAAATATTTTTTCTGCCAAAGATAAGCCCATGGGGTATTCCCTTCAGTTATCCATCTCCGCCAAGTTTTAGCACCCAGAACCACATTGACGGATTCATGATATTTTAGGCCTAGGCCCCCTTTCATCTTTGGGAGATAGATATTCTCCTAGGCTACAAGAGCCCACTTATTTTCCTTGCGAGCTCCTCCCCACATAAATTTCCTTTTGAGGTTCCTGATTGCATTTAATATGGTTTTAGGGGCGACCAAAGAAGAGAAAAGGTAAAGAGGCATGGATTGAAGGACTTATTTTAGGAGAACCAGTCGACCAACTATATTGAGATTTCTGAAAGCCCACTTCTCAATTTTTTTGTGCATTCTGGAAAGTAGATCTTCCCAGGTGGAAAAACTATTATTGAATTTGGTGAGAGTCTCTCCCAAGTAATTGGTTGGAAGGGAGCTTCGTTGGAAGCCAAGTATGTTGGATATGTTGACCTAATAAGCAGGACGAGTATTAAAAAAACAAATATGAGACTTGAGGATATTCATAGAGGTACTTGAGGCTTCAGAGAAGTCTGCAAGGATATGATTGATGGATTTTTCCTATTTGAAAGTTGTTTGAGCCATTAGGAATGTGTCATCCATGAAATGATGATGCGTAGTGGGATGGTCCTCATTATGGAGGTCAAGGCCAGAAATATGCTATGTTGCCATAGCTTCTTTGACACTTTGTCCTATTCCTTCTGCCATAAGGATAAAGAGGAAGGGGGAGAGGGGATCCCCCTATTTGATGCCTCATGAAGGGGATAAATGGATAGAAGGAGATTCATTGACTAGGATGGATAAAAAATCAGTGGAGAGAAGGAATAACACCCATTTGATGCAGGAACCAGAGAAACCAAATTCTTGCAGGGTGTGTTGGATATATTGCCAACTTAGTTTGTCAAAGGATTTGGAAAGGTATAGATTTATGAGCATTCCAGGGGACTTGGTAGACTTGAGGGAGTGAAAAAGTTAATACACCATGATGATTCCATCTAAGATTTTCTTTCCTTCCACATAGCTAGTTTGTTTCAGGGAGATGAGCATGGGGACTAGGGGTTTAAGCCTA
Source organism: Picea engelmannii (assembly GCA_009831015.1). Classification (NCBI taxonomy): domain Eukaryota; kingdom Viridiplantae; phylum Streptophyta; class Pinopsida; order Pinales; family Pinaceae; genus Picea; species Picea engelmannii. Next base: position 1,135,369 of record ML776938.1, on the reverse strand, counting down.
TTAGAAATAAGCTTGGTTAAAATTTTATTGATTATATTGTAGAGGGAAATGGGTCAAAAGTTCTTAGGATTATCAGTGTGCTCTTCTTTGGGAATGAGGGAAAGGAAGGTGTAATTAAGGGCAGGAAGGACATTGACGTGATAATGGGAGTCTTCCACCACTACCCAAACATCCCATTTGATTATAGCTCAACGGGCTTGAAATAAGTCTTTGGTGAAGCCATCTAGACCAGGAGATTTGTTTTTGGGCATGTTGAAAACCACCTATTCAACTTCCTCTAGAGAATTGGGATGCATGAGGGCCTCGTTATGCTCAAGGGATACCAACATCATAATATGTTGAGTTATTTTCTGTATGGAATTTTTGCGATCTTGTTGTGGCTCTGAAAGTAGGTTGTGAAAGTAGGAGGTGAGTTCCATTTCGATCTCTTTATGCTCAGTGAGGCAGTTGTCGTTGGCATATTTTAATCTGGTGATACAGTTTTGGTGGTGGAATTTAATCATGGATCTATGGAAAAACTTGGTGTTTTTTTCCTCTTCCTTTAGCCAATGAACTCAAGATTTTTGTCTCCAAAGTATTTCTTCTTGGGATTCTCTTTCACAGAGTTGAGTTTGGAGGTTTTGTTCGTCTTGGATGAGTTGATTTGTTTTTCCATTTTGAATCATTGTCTTTTTAATGTGTTCCAATTGCTTGATGATTATCTTGTTTGGATGGAAATATATTTCCAAAGTCTTCCTTGTTTCATATCTTGAGTTATTGTTTTATGTATTTGAGCTTTTGTTGGAATTTGTGCATTACTGAGCAGGAGTAGGGGGAGTAAGTGGAACAAAATTTAGAGATGCTTTCTTGGAAATTAGGATGCTTTAACAAGAATCTTTCAAATAAAAAAGGGTGATTTTTGGGTCTCCCATGAATGACAAGATTAAGTTGAATCAACCAATGGTTTAAGCCACCCTAAGGGAGGACAGTGGATGAAGGGTGGAAATCATGGAGCAGAAGCGATTCAAAGAATAGAAAGTGGTCAATGCAAGAGGAAATTTACTGTGTTCCACATCGGTGATTGTTCCAAGTGAAGGAGCCATTGGGGGTTTTAATGTCTACGAGGTTGAGGGAGTGTATGGTATCCATAAAGACTTGTGAAACTTTCTTTAGTTTTTTGATGCTTCCCTATTTTTCCAGGAGGGAGGTGATGGAGTTGAAGCCTCCCCCAATAATCTAATGGTCGTCAGTGATAAGGGGGGAGGGGAGCTTAAGATGAAAGAAAGATAATTTTTTCAGGGAGGAAGTTGGGGCCATAGATGTTGGTGAGGGTTCCAAAGACTGAATAAGCTATGAGTTGAAAGTGAGATGAGAAAGAGTACTTGGTTGAGAAGAAATTAGAGAGGTATATTTCAGAGGGATTCCATAGGAGGTCTAGTCCTCCAACAAATCCTTGGGCGTCCAGAGAGATAGTGATGGAGCCGGGCCAAATTCAAGAAGTGAGATTTTGGAGGAGGTTGTGAAAGAATTTGGTTTCTTGAATCATGACAACAGTGGGTTTTTCAGAAGGAATACACAGCTTGAGAAGCCTATGTTTGTTCGTCCCATTTAGGCCTCTTATATTCCAGGAAATAAATTTCATGAGGAAGGCAAGGGGTTGGGTTGAAATGTATCTTTCATGAGGGGAATTCAGTTGGAGTTTACCAAGAAATATCCCAAGTCTTTGATGAGCTACTTATTGGATCTCCTTCCTCTCTTTTTTTCCTCTTTGGTGTTTCTAGAGGTAGAAGAGGTGGAGGGCTTGATACCAAGCGAGGGGTTAGAGTTCATACCTTTTTCCTTCATATTGTTGAGGAATCGATTTCAGACGGGCACGTCTTTGAGGAGATGAAATTTCATTTCTAGAATGGAGTTTGGGTCATGTTTTTTGCAAGACCTGACAATGGAGTTAAGGTCTAGATCTCCCAAATACATATCCTCACCATCATTCGAGTCTAATTGTTCAAGCGGTTCCTCTTGCATGTCAAGGTTGCCTGCTGAGTGGTTATTGTGTGTTGGCTCCAACTTTTTTCCGTGCTTTGTTTGCTCCTCCTATGAGACTTATGCATTTGGATTACCATGTTGGATTTGGTCTTTGGTGACTTGGATCGGGATTCCATCATCGTCGGGTGGGAGGGAGGCAAAGGGATTTTTGGCAGCATAGTTCTTCTTGGGTGGAGGTGGGTTGGGATGTCGTCTTATTTTTTCCAGGAGGAGACAAGCTTGAAACCTTTCACATCATGGGTATGGGGAGGGGGGATTAGTCGAAGGGAAGTTGGGTTTTAGAGGGAAGTCATGGAAGAGATGACCATGGGAGTGGTAGAGGCAACAACAGAAGGGAATATGTTCATAGTCGAGTGTTTGGATCCAATCAATATTGTGGTAGACTAGGGTAATGGATTTAGGAAGGGATTTGGTGAGATCCATATAGACACAAATTCATGCATTCAAGGTTTAGTGTACTACTTTTGTGGCTTATGAATATTTGACGAAGGATCTGATAGTGTTGCCAACATTGTCCAATATTTCCTCATCCCAGAATTCATGGGGTAGTGAATATATCCTTATCAAAACTGGGGATACCATGAAATATTCTTTTTCAGGGATGAAACGTTCGGTCCAGGGTCTGAAGTGTAGTCCTGCATAGTTAAAGAAGTACGAGTCACCTTCAAAGACTTGGTTATTCTCCTTAAGGTTGAAGAATATGGTTGTGAATAACCTTTTGGATCCTAATTTGAGGTCTACCTTTCCTTTCGGCTTCCAGGTTTTTTTAACCAACTAGTTGAGGGAATTCTCCGTTGGCCAAATTCCCATAAAATTGCCTATGAAATCATGATCTTGCATGTGTTGGATGAAGGGTGTTATGTGGTTAGTTTTTACCTCATAATAAGGGTTTTCAGAGGCTTTTGGCAAGCATCCAGAGGTGGCGAAGGGAGAGGTGGCTTGGGTATGAGGTGGGGATTTTGAATTAGTCGAGTAGGAAGGATTGGGTTATGTGTCCAATCCTAGGGTGGATCATCCATCAATGGTTTGTGAAAGATATGGCAGAGAAGAGGGGTTGGTGTGTTGGCTATTGTGCCAACCCGCAAGGATCTTGTTGTAGGAGGTAGACGAACTCCCACTCCAGCTGAATCCATGGAGGAGAAGGGAGAGGGGAGTACTAGGGTTTTCAATCTAGAAGAGTTGTGGAGATCCGGTTCCACAATTTGTTTTTTAATTCCAATTGAGCTTATTCATTGATTTTGTATTAAAATGTATGCAAATATTGGATTTGCTTAATGAATGAAAACATTGATTTGAATAATTACTCTTATGAAATGTTGTATTTTCATTTATTTTAATGATAAAGTTATAAGGATTGTTCATTAAATTTATAATAGTTAAATTTAGTAATTTTTATTATTTAAAAATTATAATTAATTAAATTTAAATTATTAAATATGAAAACAAAATCATTAATAATAACAAATTTCATTGTTTGTTTTCAAACTTTGTCTTCCCTGGTAACAATTTATATCCAAGCTTTCTAGGGTTGGTTGGATTATGGCCAGGGAAAAATTTAGAGGCTAAATTCCATAATTATTCTTGTTTTCTTCTAAAAATAATTTGCTAATTTCAATTTAAAAAAAAATAAAATTATTCATCCAAATTCTATGGGATAACATTATTTTACTCTAAAAGTTGTCAATATTTTCTTAAAAATATACAAAAACTTAGAAATTGCAATACTTTTACAAGAATATCACCAAACATTTTATAATTAGTACTATAAGAATTAGTAAAGTTGGCAAAGGTTTCTATACTTTTAGATAAGTATGGATCCTTAAATTTTTCCGTAATTGTGGCTAGGCTCTATAAATATTCTTTTAGAATTTCCATTTCTTTCCTATATTGAAACTTATTTCAAGGAGAATGTAGAAAGAATGATTTATATAAGTTTATACGTTTAGAAAACTAAAGAATGGAGTGGAATAGATGAAGCCCATGATAGTTGTAATGCCAACACCACAAGTGCACATCCAGAACTCATAGATGTTGCAAGAAGTTATTTTGTTGGAATTTTCCTCATAAGTTCCATCAAAGTAAGTATATATTTATTTTAATTTTGAATTTTCCAAAGAATAAAAAATTTAAGGTTTGATTTTTTAATATCATCATTTAAAATAAATAAAGTATACCTTAAAATAAATATTTACTACTGTATTATATGAATATGTCATCAATTAATTTGTAGTAATTCAAAAGTTAACATAAACATATGTCAATACAATAAAAAATAAATTTGATATAATAAACAATAAATATGAGGATAAAATATATCAAAACCACATTTATGCTTGTACTATTTAATGTATTTTCAATATGGCAGTTGTAAATGGTTGTTAACTTTTCATATCCAACATTATAAAATGAAGAAAAAAAACATAATTGGTCAGTTACACATACCCATAATAAAATGACACATCCACAATATAAATGTCGAAACAAATCATTTACATATCACTCTTCGTTTCCATCACCCTTATTATATTTCTTGCTGTGAATTATAACATTGTTGTTTTCAAAAAGATGTTTTGATCTCGAATCCTATCTCGGTACAAACCATCGATCCCCATACAAGACATTTGGGTTAAAAAAATACTTGGTTTCAATATTTTGGGAAAACTTAAGGCTCCTTAGTTTCAACTCACATAATTTTAGAGTTAATACATATTATCCCACTATCACGATCTTCCTTTACATTTCTATGGTCAAAGTTGTCCCACCACTTGCAACTAAAAATAACACATTGAAAAGATGAGAAGTCCACTCGCATGATCTATTGTATCTTTCCAATGTAACCTAACTTTCCCTCTATTAGGTTTTGATCACGATGGCTAACACGACTAGATTGGTCAAACTAGGGCTCCACTCTACAAACTTGTGTGATGTGTCTATCATCGACATCCTCAGTGCAAAAATGATGTCCATATGTCCACATGGATGAGAACAAATGCACTTGTAAAAATGCAAATAAAGGACATTTTCATATGTATAATAACCTGAGCATTAATAAAAACATAACACATGTTACAACTCAAATGTGCAATCTTACAAATTGAATGTGGTACTCAAAGAGTTTATTACAAATTTGTTGCACCAGATCCATATGTTTAGTGTAATATACCTAGTATATTACATTTCTTATTATTTAATAATATGTTATAGGTTTGTTATTATGTAAATATGCATTATAATGTAAATGATAAGTTATGTTATGTATTCATGATGTTTTTATGAAGTGGACCACTAGATCCACTTCATTTGGTATCAAAGTGAGTCTGATCCGGCTTTTGGCCAACCCCATCATTTCAGAGTTTCTTTGAGAAATCTAGGTCTTTGACCACGTTGGGGCATTTTTGCATTAAAAAAATAAAAATCATCAAAAATTACCATTGAAGAAATAATCCTTCTGCTACCAGAAAATTAGAAGAAGTTGGTACCAGATATCAAGAAGAAGAAGAAAAAATATTCACAGTAAAGGAAAAAAGGGGAGAAGAAAAAAAGAAAATAAAGATTCTATTGTTGGTGGTTTACAGGCCCATGGTTTTGGTAAACCATTGGCCCATGGTATTTCCTTAGCATATAATGTTTTTTTACAGTGGCAACTTTTTACAACTTTGTTTATACACGTCTTTTGGAGTAATTAATTCAACCAAAGTCAAAGTATATTTTAGCAAAGTGATAATGCTCCCAATTAACTTGTGTAAAGGATATTTATAAAGGAAAAGTAAGAAGAGAGGGTATTGAAAGAAAGAGATAACTTTTCATACGTTGCAAATTTATTTTAAATAAAAAGTGATAAGGTTTCAAAGATAAAGGGAATTATTAAAGTTGCTTAATACCTTTTATTAAATTGGAAGGAACCGAAGTAATATATATTTATAAATGAGACATATATTGAAAAAAAAAAAAAAACAATGAATTCAATATGTAAATCTAAATTTTGGACTAAATGCCCTTTTTGTGAAATGCAGTTTGAGTATATGAATTTTTTTTAAAATAATGATCACTTTTGTACAAATTGTGGGAAATCATTTATTATGAAAGAATATCAAGATAACTCACAAAAGAAATCACTAATATTAAAAGGTGAACTAGGAAATTATAATGACATCAATAGAAAATTACAGTTGGAAATTGAGATGGAGAAATATTTTAATGGGTTAACAAAGAAAAATAATATTTACTTCAAAGAGAGAAATCAGGAACTCATCACACAAATTGAAGAGCTAAAAACCAAAAAAATAATGGACATATACTTACTAGAACGAGATGAAGAAATATAAAGATTAAAAAATCATAATCAAAATTTACTAGTAAAAACTAGGAAGTCAAAAGATAAGAAGAAATAAGAGAATCAAAATCCAGAACCAGAAAATCAAGGTATCAAACATAAATTAACCAAAAAAGAGAAAGAAATCTCCTGCCTAAGGAACCTTAATCATAAATTGATTGAACAAATTTAAAAGATGAAAGATGAAAAGTATGAGAATCAAGATATTATAAGTGAAGTCAAAAAATCAGATAATGAGGAAAACATTTTACACCTAAGGGTTCATAATCAAAGTTTACTCACACAAATTAAGAAGCTAAAGAGTGACAAGAAGTCGCTACAGAACAAGTTAGATCAACTTATCAACAAAGAATCATCGGTTGATAAAGAGACAATGATTGAACCTATGGAACTAGATAAGTCTTCAGATGTAAACAACACAATTATGGATAAAGAAATTAATACAGAGCCAGTCAACCTTACAAATAAAAAGGATGAAAATCAAACTAATGAAAAGAGGTCTTCAAATGTCGAAGTACAAAAAATCCAGGGGTACAAAGAAGACACAATTCCAAAATTTAATCAAGAAAAAGCTATAAGTATAAGAAGTAAAGATCAAGTTACAAGGATGCCTTATTGACATCCTAATAAAAAAACTCAATAATTAAACCAATAAATGTATCAACATAAACAAATGATCGATATTCTGAAGAATATTACTTCCACTAGAAGTGGTGATCAAAGTAGAATCTATCAAGGGAGTCGAAATACATCATTTTTTTCCAAGAACCCTATAAACACATAGTTTCATAGAAGGTCAAATTAGGGTGGGTATACTCCTTTGCAATTCGACAGTTCTACTCAATATTTAAAGGATTCTATTGTCTCAGGTCCTCAATGATCACTAACTCAAGAATGAAGAATAAAGAGACAATATTACAAGTAAGAGAAAGAGATAAGTATTTTATAACTATGCTTTGAAGACAAAGCATATTTAAGGGGGGGATACTTGTAATATACCTAGTATATTACATTTCCTATTATCTAATAATATGTTATAGGTTTTTTGTTATGTAAATAGACACTATAATGTAAATTATAAGTTAATGATAAGTCATTACCTTTGAAAAGAACATGACTTGTCATTCCCCACATGTATTTATATACATGTATTGTATTTCATATGATGTGAAGTAAATATGTAAAATGGATAGAAATAAAAGATTATTTATTATGAATATATGGAATTATGTTACATATTCATGATGTTCTCATGAAGTGGATCACTATATTGTAACATCCTACTCTGGCACATAGAGAAAACTTATTCTTTGAGGACACTTTCTCGCAAGTGATCTGGACTTTTATGATATTAAAACATTTATCCTTGATTATGATGCGTTATGATAGATGACATGATGTTTTACTTCTTTGACATAGAAAGGTGATATTGACTCAGTTTTATTGAGTGTGCAGGGTTTTGGACCTTGAGGATGCAGAGGCATCAAGGGAACCCCTTGGACTTCGGATTGAGTCAAGGAGTGTGCTATTTGGGTTGATTTATTTACTATGATATTTCATTGATTTGATGATTGATGTGGACATGTTCTGACATGATCATTGATGATGCAGGCTGACGATAGCTTGCCGACCAGACTCACATATGGAGTAAAGGGGCCACACATGATTTCTAGAGAGGTTGAGGGAGAGGGGTCGACAGCAGCCCTGCCACAACCTACTAGCACTCCCGCCATGGATCGAATTGTAGGTTAACAATTACCTAGTTCGAGAGGATCCACGATGTCGTGAGGGCAGACTGCGACAGTCACTCGCGATGATTCTAAGGGGAACACAATAAGGCAGGGGCCTTATTCCTTAGATCCCTTAGTCTCCCACAAGTTCACCTAGCGGAGTGTTGACTCCAGGGGTTATAGATGTCTACCAATCAGTCAAGTTGGCGAGTGGCACCCTTGGAGCACATGGTGCATCCTGAAGGGCACATCGTGCAAAAGAAACATAAGTCAGTGAGTGGCACCCTTGGAGCACGTGGTGCATCTTGAAGGGAACGTCGCGCGAAAAAAAAACAAGTTAGCGAGTGGCATCCTTGGAGCATGTGGTGCATCCTAAAGGGCACGTCGCGCAAAAGAAGCAATCGAGGCGAGTGGCACCCTTGGAGCACGTTGTGCGTCCTGAAGGGCACGTCGCATTGATGTTGAGGAAGGAACAAACCTATATGGCCCTAAGACATTTAACACCTTAAGAAATTCTTAAAATGACTTCCCTAAATAATTGTCGCCTAGTTCATAATCTAAACCTAAGTCTAAAACTTCTCTAGGGTAAAATTTTGTTTAGCCTTAAGAAAAAGACCCTATAAAAATAAAAATAAAGATATAAACTAAAACCCAAATAAGTAATAGTTTTAGTATTCTTAAATTTAGAGGGTAAAATGAAGAGAGGAATAATTTAATTAAAATCCGTGGTTTTAAATTGTAAAGAGGAAATAAATTATTTAACTTGTGGAAGTATAAAAAGATTTTAAATTAATAATAAAGGGAAAAGAGTAAATACTGCAACTGCCATTTTGGCTCTAATAAAAAGAGGAAAGAAGGGAATAATAAGAATTAGTAATGGAGGAAACATAATAAAGGAAAGTTGGGAACTTATGGTATAAAACGAGGTCAACATAGTAAGGAATCTGCAATTAAGAACCTTCTAATTTGAGCTAATTTAGCAACTTCATTTTTAGGGAAATTATTTAAAACATGTAAGGGGATCTAGGAACACCTAGGAGGAAATTTAGGAGCAACTCTAGGTGAGTGAGGGAAATGAGTCAATTAATAATTTAAAGAAAATAATTATTGGAGGAAAGAGGGGGATGGACGACACTTGTGCAAAGGAGAATATTTAAAATATTTTTATTAAAACTTAATTTAAAAGTGATTTAGGGAAAGTGTGAGGTTTGGACAACTCTATAAAAGAAAGAGAAGATGAGGAAGAAGGGGATAGACTTTTAGCGTAATGTTACGATGTCGGATTTATGACTTGACTGATTACTTGTGGGGAGTTGGGTTTTCTCAGCTCGTAGGGGAGTGGTAGCCTAGCCTTGCGAGGCGATCTGGGAAGCTAGACTTACCATCTGGATTTTGTGTGGCCCCTTTGCGGCTCGAGGGGCTAAGGGGGAAGTAGAGTACCCCTAGCGATTGGTTGGGAGGTATCGGTGAGGTCTCGACAGTTGGCGAGCGGGGGAGGCATGCGGTGCATGGATGTATCTTGAGGCAGGAAAATCAAGCAACGGTACACATTTCATTTTGTATGATTGGGGTATTAGGACCCTGGCCCTCTCTTAATGTTATCAGCATTTTTTTTTTATTTGGCTTGCAAGATGAATATTCTTGACTTATATCTGATTGGGTTCTCATCGGTTGATTAGTTTTCTTTTTCTTTTTTTCGGCGAATTTATTTGGTGTGGATTTAAAATAATTCTTTTTAACTTTAATGTTGCAAGTCGACATTGTATAAAAAGAGAGATTTATGAATTCGGCGTTTTACGGCCCTCCTTGGTTCCATGTGATCTTCTACGGTGTTGTACATTTGTTATCTTTGTTTGCATGGAAGGGTAAATTTTAGTCTACGCTTGAATCCTCAGGACCTGTGTTTCCTGGTCCTTTGAAGGTTGTTGTGTCCCAGTACCCTACGTGATTTCACCTAAAACGCATGGGCAAATCCATAATCTCAGATTTATAACAGTTTATAATTTCAGCTAGACGTCCTCATTGATTCACAATGATTTTTGAGTGAAATTGTCTTTCTTATAAGATTCAATGCTTCTAAGGGAATCCACGACTACTTGTGTGTGGGTAAACTGAAAACTTTACAGCGTTGTCCTTCCTCAGTCTGCGCAAGTTTTACTGCTTCTTTTAACAGATGGCAAGGATAAATCAACTATGGTGACCCCCCACCGAATCCAGACTTTAGTAAGTCGGCTACAACATCTCATTACCTTTTAAATCCGACTCGGATAGTATAATTTTATGTAAAACAACATTACAAGGTTCTGATAACTCGAATCCATTGTGGATCATTAACTTATAAGTCTTGTTCCCTTTTTATGAAATGATTCCAACATAGTATAAAGAATTCAACCAATCCTAAATCTCATCAGCATTTTTATAAAAATGAGTAAATTGATATCTTATCATTGTAACAAAATAAATTCTATAGTGCTCGCTATTCACGCTCACCGAACCATGCTGGCCCCTTAAGACTCGCTGAATTTTATCCTTTGTTAGCAGTCGATTGTGGTTGTTGTTTTTTTTTGCTATTACTATTCGTGCCCTTGCTGAGTGAGTCCGACTCTGGACGAATTCATTGCCTCAACGGATTGGAACCATCTTTAATTGTTAAAACCCTTTTATTTTCCACTGCCACTATAAACTAAAAATCATTATTCGCCCCTACAAACGGTGTAGGAACCATTCTTGGGCCTCTGCAACCGTATTAATGCAATCTTTTCGATCCTGAATTTTATATTTACCGTTCGCCTCTACAAAATGCCTTAACTCGCTCCTCAGTTTATGCTTTAGGCACCCTCCCCTTGCAATTGTATGATCGCTTGCCTGGGCCCTTACCTCGGCAAGTCGTGTAAGTCTGACTATGAGAAGGTTTCTCATATGACGCTGCTAGGACCTTTTCCAGTTGTCGTATTGAATTTTTGGTTTCTGAAAGTTGCCAAGCTGACAGTTGCCTTGATTTTTGTGATTCTTCCTGCATGCACTCCTAAGTCACCCCTTTATTCCTGAAATGCCCCCACAGTCATTCGTCCCTCGTTGCCTGTTGTCGATTTTATCCCTTTTCTTGGCAAATTGGTTGGGCGCTGATTTTTAGGATCATTAAAAACATATAAAGGTAGTGTTATGGTTCTGTCATTGTAATGACAGTAAGGTTAGGGTAAAATAAATTAAGTTGAGAAGGCACTGGATTTTGACAGACCTGAATATTATTATTTTAATGTGTAATTGAAATGTTGCTGCATTATAAAGTTATGGTTATTTTTATTTGCACCCCTAATAACTTAACCTTTTATCTCAACTCGTTTAGAAAGAAATTGTCTTATATATAAAATTTTAGCGGGCATTGTGTAATGTATTTTGTATTGTTTAATCATTGTTTTTGGGGCATTGGCTTAGTGGGCATCGTACTAGAAATAAAACTGATTTGGGTTAAGATTTAATGATTATTATTTAGAGATGGTTAAGCTTGAAGATGTTATATTAACAATGAAGTGCGTTTATTTATAACAATAAATTATTATTAATATAGTATGGGAGAGGGTTATGGATAAAAAGGGATTGATGTACATAACCTACTTCTTGGGACATAGTGGGGTGTATTCGTTGACTTGATTTTTTTAGATTTCAACTTGAAAACAAATGCTCTTAGCAACAATAATATTTTTAGGCCAATAGATTTAGATGATACGAAGATGACACTTGTAAGATTAAAGATTGAGCAGATGAGCGGGTTCTAAGACTAAATTGGAATTCACCTTAATATATTTATGCACTTTAGACATGCGAAGTTGGGCTCGCATTAGATGTCAGAATAGACTGAATTAATTGCCTTACTGGTTGTTTAGTTGTCTTTGTCTTGTACGGTGAATCCTTTATTTCAAGTGAAGATATGGTTATTTATGCTCAGGGTTTTGTAGTTTCATTGTTGATGATAACAATTAAAATGTAAGGTCCTCGTTATTTTAATTGCAAAGTTATTGTTCTAGAAAGATATGGTTATGTTATGTGATGTTAGGGCAATTTCATTATGATTGATAACCTGTAAAATGTAGGGTCCTTTAATCTAAGTGCAATCAATTATGATGATTCAGTAAACGGGGATTTGCAATTAACCAAATGTACATCATTTAAGGTTGGTTTGGTAACTCGTCGATTAATGGAAATCAAATGAAATAATTGGTCTGTAATTAATGTCATTGAATCTTAATAATGGTTGGTGTCGGAGTCCTTCTGACTTGCGTCTTCCGTGGAGGACGTGGTTGTACATTTGATTATTGTCGAACTTAATTATTGGTGTGCTTGGTTGTAATCTTTAATGGCTTGGTCTGTTTGTGTCAGGTGGGATGTAGACACCTCCATGTTCCTCAGAACAGTTGCCAGCCCTGAGACCTTAAATGGTTAAAATCTATGGGAACCTAGGCTTGAGCGTTGCTTATGTGTCTTGGAGGTCCTAACCGTTGCAGGGTAGGATGGATGGGTGGTCAGTCCTTTTATTAATGAATGATTGTTATTCCTTGTTTGCAGATACTTGATGTGCATCTTAGGTCATCATGTTGTGTTGTCATTACATGTTTCATGTTCATCGTCGGGTGGCGACATAGGGTCGGATGTATTTATTACCCTTGTACACGCACGCACACACTTTTAAGAAAAAAAAAAAATCACTTGTTATAAGAGATTTAATGTCATAACGAGGAGGTTCGTTACATATGGTATCAGAGCGGGTTCGACCCGCAACTTGGGATTCGCTACGACTTTTGTTGACAGGATTTGATTTGATTATACTATTGTTGAACGAGTTGGTTGTGTGCGTGCAGGTAATCATGGTTAGAGGATGTCGCGGAGGCAGACGACGTGGTGCTAGAGGAGGAAGCGTGACACCTCCAGTAGCATCCACACCTAAGGGGTATAACCCTCGAGGAGGCAAGTAGGTTCTCAGACAGGAGAAAATAGCAGTTGGCGATGTGGTCGGGATGATGAGATCTTTTCAGTGCATGTCCGAGGCACTGATCAACCGCTTGGACAGAGATGAGGCCAGGGCGTCGGTACCTGCTGAGGTTCCACCGCACACACCGGCCATTACTGTTAGCATTCACCGTGAACTCAAGAAGGTCAAATTTCTCGAGTTCTTGGGTTCCCTGGACGGCGCAGCTGCCGAGGCATGGTTGGAGAAGATGGCGATGTGTGTCACACTTCGCGATTATACCTCCAACATGAAGGTCTACATGGCAGTATTTCAACTTAAGGGGAGCGCTCTTCTATGGTGGAAGACGCTCCTACTACAACTGAACATGGTCGTTGAAGACGTGTCATGGGAAATATTTGAGGAACAATTCTGAGAGAGGTATCTTTCAGGGGAATTCATTGAGCGTCAAATCAATGAGTTCAACGCTTTACAACAGGGGGGTCGTATGGTGCCCGAGTACAAGGCATGGTTTATGGAGCTACTCCGGTATGCTCCGCACCTTAACACAGAGAAACTTAAGGTCAACCGATTCATGTTTGGCCTTAATGGAAGCTTGCGTGCAAAGGTTAGTATTTTTATGCCTCAAACCTTGCACAACGTCGTCCAGAAGGCCCTCATAGCAAAGGAGGATCTTATCAGTGGAGGTCAGACCAGGACTCCAGCGAGACCACCAGGGAAAGGTTCCTTTGGAGCCATGCAGCAACAGACACTAGCGAGACACACATCAGGATATCGTGGCTTCCAGAGGGGATCCACTTAAACTACACCCCGGCGACCACCGCCTCAACAACAGACATCTTATTGGGGACCCCCACATCAGCAACAACATCATCCACAGTAACAACATTTTAGGCCTGTTCAGCAGAACAGACCTGGGTTCCAGGCCGGTGGGCCATCATCTTCTACTTCGGGTACCAGGACTACTGGGCCGAAGAAGGGGTGTTGGACGTGTGGGGAGCCACACTACCAGCGTGACTTTCCTATGGAGAGGACCAGAGTGTCTGGATCAGTCAGACCCACGACCATGGGAGATATGGGCAAGGCCCATTGGATTCATGCAGCGATGAATAACCACCAAGCAGAGCATCAGTCAACTGTGCTCAAGACGACAGGTACTGTCGTTGACCAGACCCTTAATATTTTGATAGACCCAGGTGCTACCGAGAGTTTCATTTCTGGTGCAGCGCTAAAAAGGATTAAGGTAAAGGCAGTCAAATAGGATGAGTTTAGCTTTGTAGAGATGGCTTCAGGAGCCAAGCAGAAGGTTAGAGGAAAAGTTACGGGTTGTGCCCTTAACCTGGGAGAGTTTGTCACGAGGGTCAACTTGTACGTCACGATCTTAGGATCTTATGACATCGTGATTAGTATGGATTGGTTGGAATCACATGAGGTGATACTCAACTATAAGACGAAACGGTTGAGCTTGGTTTATGATGAAGGACAGAGACGTGTGATTGTAGGACGGAACCAGGGATTATCCCCGAGGTTCGTCTCTTCCTTACAGTTACGGAAGAGTATGTGCAAGGGGTGCAAGCTTTATGTGATATTTGTGCTAAACGAGAAGGGAGTAGCGGAAGGTCTATAACGCCTCCCAGTGGTGAAGGAGTTTGCAGACGTATTTCTAGAGGAGTTACCTGGGATGCTGCCAAAAAGGGAACTGGAGTTTACCATAGACCTGAAACCAAGGACCGAACCGATAGAAAGAATGCCTTATCGGATTTCGACCCCAGAGTTGCAAGAGTTGAAAATGAAATTGAAGGAGTTGTTGGACCTAGGACTGATATGCCCTAGTGTGTCACCTTGGGGTGCACCAGTTATTTTCATTCAGAAGAAGGATGGATCATGGAGGATTTGCATTGACTACCATCAACTGAACAAGGCTACGATGAAGAATCAGTATCCCTTACCAAGAATTGATGATCTGTTCGATCAAATGAAAGGTGCAACAGTGTTATCCAAGATCTATTTGTGATCAGGGTACCACTAGTTGCGGATCAAGGAGGATGACGTCTCTAAGACCGCCTTTAAGATGATATTTGGACATTACGAGTTTATGGTTTTTTCATTTGGACTGACAAATGCCCCAGGATTATTTATGAGTTTGATGAATGGGGTGTTCCGCGAGTACTTATCCAAGTTCATCCAAGTATTCATTGACGATATTTTGATCTACTCTCGGACGACAGAGGAGCATGAAAAGCACTTGAACTTGGTACTACAGTTTCTACGAGAGCACAAATTGTGTGGGAAGTTGTCTAAATGCTCTTTTTATCAATCGAGGATTCACTACTTAGGGCATGTCATCTCCAGCGAAGGTATCACCATGGATCCAGCCAAGGTTGAGGCTATTATGGAATGGCCTACACTGACGAATGTAACATAAGTGCATAATTTTATGGGTTTAGCAGGATACTATCGACAGTTTGTCGAGGGATTTTCGAAGATAGAAAATCCGATCACGGAATTGCAGAAGCAAAACAAGAAGTTCGTTTGGACCGAGAAATGCGCGGAAGAATTTCGGAGGCTTAAAGAGTTGTTGACCACAATGCCAATACTAAAGGTCCCTGACATGGATGTGGAATTCTTGGTATGCACAGACGCATCCAAGGAAGGTTTAGGTGGAGTCTTGATGCAAGACAGACGAGTGATTGCTTACATTTCGAGGAAATTGAGAAGGCATGAGGAGAACTACGCGACGCATGATTTGGAGTTATTAGCCATCATATATGCCTTGAAGGTTTGGAGACACTACCTTGTTGGATGAAAATTTGAATTAAAGACTGATCATTGTGGGCTACAACACATTTTCACGCAAAGCGACCTAAACACGCAACAATGGTGTTGGTCAAAATTGCTTAGCGAGTATGAATTTGAGATCACTTACATAAAGGGAACAGTGAACCGAGTGGCGGATGCTTTGATTTGGAGGCCATGCATATTTTTGATGTTGCCTCTTTAGACGAATCTACGCGAGAAGATTCTCACGTTACAGCATGATGATGATTGGTACAAAGAGGTTGAGGGTTTTATCGGACAAAACACCATGATGGTACCATGATACGAGGGATTTTCATTTGATAGCGATGGGTTATTGAGGTTTAGAAGTCAGATTTATGTACCGCCAAATGACGAGTTAAGGATGTTGATCCTGAGCGAGGCTCATAGAGTAGTTTACATGGCTCACCCAGGAGTGACGAAGATGAGGGTAGACATTGAACCCGTATTCTTCTGGAAGGGAATAAAGGCCGACATAGTCAAATTTGTGGCTAGATGTCTAGAGTGTCAGTCGGTAAAGGCGGAACATAGACACCCGACAGGATTACTTCAACCACATGCCATTCCGGAATCGAAATAGGAAGTTATTTCAATGGATTTTATTGTTGGATTGCCACTGACGGTAAGGAGACACGACTCGATTTTTGTAGTAGTAAACACTCTGATGAAGAGTGCTCACTTTATTCCTGTGCGTACGACGTATCAGGCACCTAACATAGCTAGAGTTTTCATCAGTGAGATTGTGAGGCTGCATGGTGTGCCTAAGAGGATTATATCCGATCGAGGATCGGTGTTTACTGGACGATTTTGGATGAGTTTCCAAGAGGCCTTGGGAACTCAACCTAACTTTAGTACTGCATATCACCCATAGATTGATGGACAGATAGAACGAACAAACCAAACCTTGGAAGACATGTTGCACATGTACGTGATGGAACAACAAAAGCATTGGGAGGAATTCTTGCCTCTAGTAGAGTTCGCTTACAACAGCAGTTACCAGAGCACCATTAAGATGGCGCCTTTTTAGTTTCTTTATGGGCGATCATGTCAGATGCCCTTGAGTTGGGATCGGCTTAAGGATAGGGTCCTGGTGGGACCAGAAGCGATCCAAGAAATGGAAGAACAAATGCAAACCATAAGACAAAGGATTAAAGAAGCGCAGGATCAACAGAAGAGTTATACCGATGCGCACCGAGTCGACCGTAATTACGAGGTTGGCGATCGAGTCTTCTTGTGGGTTAAACTGCATAAGATTTCAATCAAGTTTGGAAAGGGATATAAACTCTCTCCTAGGTTCATGGGACCTTTCGAGATTGTGGAGAGAAAGGGGCCCATGGCCTATCGACTAGCCTTGCCTGATTCTTGGAGGCGTATGCACGATGTTTTTCATGTATCTATTTTGAGACATTATATTAGTGATCCTACACATGTGATTGACATGAGTTCCTTGCCGGTATCAGACGAGGGAGTGCTTGTTGGAAGATTGGTTGTTGTCATTGATGTCAACCCTAGTCATGGGTTTTGGACCACAAGATTGATGAAGTTATTTGGACATGAAGGAAAATGCACATGCAGATAAAACACCCATGGATGGATAGTATACATCATGTTGTTTCCGGTGGTATGTGGCACGTCACGTGGATCCTCATGGTTGAGGAGAAATGAATTTTTGAAGATGACAAAGTGAATTGTACATGTAGGCCCTGAAGATAATTAAAGAAAAGAATTACAAAATAAGAAACTGTAAGGTCGGCCCTAATGTTAAAAGGAAGTGACATAAATGGTATAAATAAACATCATTATACATTCATTTGATAGAAGTCGAATTTCAGAGAGAAGAAGAAGTAAAATAAGGTCGGATTTCAAGGGAGGATGAAGTCTTTTGGTGATGTGTTCTAAGACTCCAAATGTAGTGGGACCACTTCCATTGGAAAGAGTACGGACTGCAGTTTCTTGTGTGCGAGTCTCAGAATCAGATGTTAAATATTGAGCGCGGGGCATGCTGTACAAGTTGGGTCTTCTGAACAGACCAGAATTGAATAAAGTTTTATTATCCCTCATATATTCTTGGGTGGAAGGAAGGGGCAAGGATAGAGAGTTCAAATCTCTCTTGATATTGGAGGATTGTATATTCCTCTTGGAGGTTTATCCCTCCCTTTACATTTGGAAGCTGTAGCTACCTTTGGAAGTCATTACTTC
>ML776938.1:1069504-1115198 GCA_009831015.1 Picea engelmannii | reverse complement strand
ATTAAAGAAAAGAATTACAAAATAAGAAAGTGTCAGGTCGGCCCTAATGTTAAAAGGAAGTGACATAAATGGTATAAATAAACATCATTATACATTCATTTGATAGAAGTCAAATTTCAGAGAGAAGAAGAAGTAAAAGAAGGTCGGATTTCAAGGGAGGATGAAGTCTTTTAGTGATGTGTTCTAAGACTCCAAATGCAGTGGGACCACTTCCATTGGAAAGAGTACGGACTGTAGTTTCTTGTGTGTGAGTCTCAGAATCAGATGTTAAATATTGAGCGCGGGGCATGCTGTACAAGTTGGGTCTTCTGAACAGACCAGAATTGAATAAAGTTTTATTATCTCTCATATATTCTTGGGTGGAAGGAAGGGGCAAGGATAGATGACATGATGTTTTACTTCTTTGACATAGACAGGTGCTATTGACTCAGTTTTATTGAGTGTGCAGGGTTTTGGACCTTGAGGATGCAGAGGCATCAAGGGAACCCCTTGGACTCCGGATTGAGTCAAGGAGTATGCTATTTGGGTTGATTTATTTATTGTGATATTTCATTGATTTGATGATTGATGTGGACATGTTTTGACACGATTGTTGATGATGCAGGCTGACGATAGCTTGTCGACCAGAGTCACATATGGATTAAATGGGCCACACATGATTTCCAGAGAGGTTGAGGGAGAGGGGTGGACAATAGCCCTGCCACAGCCTACTAGCACTCCCTTTGTGGCTCGAATTGTAGGTTAACGATTACCTAGTTTGAGAGGATCCACGATGCCGTGAGGGAAGACTGTGACAGTCGCTCACGGTGATTCTAAAGGGTGTGCAATAAGGTGGGGGCCTTATTCCTTAGATCCCATAGTCTCCCACAAGTTCACCTAGCGGAGTGTTGACTCCAGGGATTATAGATGTCTACCAATCAGTCAAGTTGGCAAGTGGCACCCTTGGGGCATGTGGTGCATCCTGAAGGGCACATCACGCAAAAGAAACACAAGTCGGAGAGTGGCACCCTTGGAGCATGTGGTGCATCATGAAGGGCATGTCATGTGAAAGAAACACAAGTTAGCGAGTGGCACCGTTGGAGCATGTGGTGCATCCTGAAGGGCACGTTGCACAAAAGAAGCAATCAAGGCGAGTGGCACCCTTGGAGCACGTGGTGCGTCCTGAAGGGCACGTTGCATTGATGTTGAGGAAGGAACAAACCTAGATGGCCCTAAGACATTTGACACCTTAAGAAATTCTTAAAACGACTTCCCTAAATAATTGTCGCCCAGTTCAGAATCTAAACCTAAGTCTAAAACTTCTCTAGGGTAAAATTTTGTTTAGCATTAAGAAAAAGACCCTATAAAAATAAAAATAAAGATATAAACTAAAACCCAAATAAGTAATAGTTTTAGTCTTCTTAAATTTAGAGGGTAAAATGAAGAGAGGAATAATTTAATTAAAATCTGTGGTTTTAAATTGTAAAGAGGAAATAAATTATTTAACTTCTGGAAGTATATAAATATTTTAAATTAATAATAAAGGGAAAAGAGTAAATAGCGCAACTTCCATTTTGGCTCTAATAAAAAGGGGAAAGAAGGGAATAATAAGAATTAGGAAACTAAGTAATGGAGGAAACATAATAAAGGAAAGTTGGGAACTTATGGTAAAAAACGAGGTCAACATAGTAAGGAATCTACAATTAAGAACCTTCTAATTTGAGCTAATTTAGCAACTTCATTTTTAGGGAAATTATTTAAAACATGTAAGGGGATCTAGGAACACCTAGGAGTAAATTTAGGAGCAACTCTAGGTGGGTGAGGGAAATGAGTCAATTAATAATTTAAAGAAAATAATTATTGGAGGAAAGAGGGGGATGGACGACACTTATGCGAAGGAGAATATTTAGAATATTTTTATTAAAACTTAATTTAAAAGTGATTTAGGGAAAGTGTGAGGTTTGGACAACTCTATAAAAGAAAGGGAAGATGAGGAAGAAGGGGATCGGTTGTTAGCGTAACGTTACACTGTCGGATTTATGACTTGACTGATTACTTGTGGGGAGTTGGGTTTTCTCAGCTCATAGAGGAGTGGTAGCTCAGCCTTGCGAGGCGAGCTGGGAATCTAGACTTACCATCTGGATTTTGTGTGGCCCCTTTGCGGCTCGGGGGGCTAAGGGGGGAGTAGAGTACCCCTAGAGATTGGTTGGGAGGTACCGGTGAGGTCTCGACGGTTGACGAGATGGAGTGGCATGCAGCGCGCGGACGTCTCTCGAGGCAGGCAAATCAGGAAACGGTACACATTTCATTTTGCATGATTGGGGTATTAGGACCCTGGCCCTCTCTTAATGTTATCATCATTTTTTTTTTATTTGGGTTGCAAGATGAATATTTTTGACTTAAATCTGATTGGGTTTGCATCAGTTGATTGGTTTTCTTTTTCTTTTTTTTGGCGAATTTATTTGGTTTGGATTTAAAATAATTCTTTTTAACTTTACTGTTGCAAGTCGGCATTGTATAAAAAGAGAGATTTATGACTTTGGCATTTTCTAGCCCTCCTTGGTTCTATGTGATCTTCTGCGGTGCTATACCTTTGTTATCTTTGTTTTCATGGAAGGGTAAATTTTAGTCTGCACTTGAATCCTCAGGACCTGCGTTTCCTGGTCCTCTGAAGGTTGTTTTGTCCCAGTACCCTGCATGATTTCACCTAACATGCATGGGCAAATCCACAATCTCGGATTTATAACAGTTTATGATTTCAGCTAGACGTCCTCATTGATTCAGAGTGATTTTTGAGTGAAATTGTCTTTCTTATAATAATCAATGCTTCTAAGGGTATCCACGACTGCTTGTGTGTGGGTAAACTGAAAACTTGACAGTGTTGTCCTTCCTCGGTCTGCGCAATTTTTACTGCTTCTTTTAACATATGGCCAGGATAAATCGACTATGGCGACCCCCCACCCAATCCAGACTTTAGTAAGCCAGCTACAACATCTAATTACCTTTTAAATCTGACTTGGATAGTATAATTTTATGTAAAAAAACATTACAAGGTTCTGATAACTCGAATCCATTGTGGATCATTAAATTATCAGTCTTGTTCCCTTTTTATGAAATGATTCCAGCATAGTATAAAGAATTCAACCAATCCTAAATCTCATCAGCATTTTTATAAAAATGAGTAAATTGATCTCTTATCATTGTAACAGAATAAATTCTATAGTTCTCGTTATTCACGCTCACCGAACCGTGCTGGCCCCTTAAGTCTCGCTGAATTTTATCCTTTGTTAGCATTTGATTGTGGTTTCTATTTTTTTTTCCTATTACTATTCGCGCCCTTGCTGAGTGAGTCTAACTCTGGATGAATTCATTTACTCAGTGGATTGGAACCATCTTTAACTGTTAAAACCCTTTTATTTTCCACTTCCGTTGTAAACTAAAAACCATTATCCGCCCCTGCAAATGGTGTAGGAACCGTTCTTGGGCCTCTGCAACCATATTAACGCAATCTTTTTGATCCTGAATTTTATATTTACCATTCGTCTCTGCAAAATGCCTTAACTCGCTCCTCAGTTTATGCTGTAGGCGCCCTCCCATTGCAATTGTATGATCGCTTGCCTGGGCCCTTACCTCGGCAAGTCATGTAAGTCCGGCTATGAGAAGGTTTCCTGTATGACGTTGCTAGGACCTTTGCCAGTTGTCGTATTGAATTTTTGGTTTTTGAAAGTTGCCAAGTTGACAACTACCTTGATTTCCGTGAGTCTTCCTGAATGTGCTCCTAAGTCGCCCCTTGATTCCTGACATGCCCCCACAGTCGTTCGTCCCTCGTTGCCTGTTGCCGATTTTATCCCTTGTCCTAGTAGATTGGTTGGGCGCTGATTTTTAGGATCATTAAAAACATACAAAGGTAGTGTTATGGTTTTGTTGTTGTGATGACAGTAAGGTTAGGGTAAAATAAATTAAGTTGAGAAGGCACTGGATTTTGACAGACCTGGATATTGTTATTTTAATGGGTAATTGAAATATTGTTGCATTATAAAGTGATGGTTATTTTTATTTGCGCCCCTAATAACTTAACCTTTTATCTCAACTCATTTAGAAAGAAACTGTCTTATATATAAAATTTTAGCGGGCATTGTGTAATGTATTTGTATTGTTTAATCACTGTTTTTGGGGCATTGGCTTAGTGGGCATCATACTAGAAATAAAACTAATTTGGGTTAAGATTTAATGATTATTATTTAGATATGGTTAATCTTGAAGATGTTATATTAACCTGAAAACAAATTCTCTTAGAAACAATAATATTTTTAGGCCAATAGATTTAGATGATACGAAGATGACACTTGTAAGATTAAAAATTGAGCAGATGAGTGGGTCCTAAGACTAAATTGGAATTCACCTTAATATCTTTATGCACTTTAGACATGCGAAGTTGGGCTCGCATTGGAGGTCGGAATAGACGGAATTAATTGCCTTACTGGTTCTTTAGTTGTCTTTGTCTTGTACGGTGATTCCTTTATTGCAAGTGAAGATATGGTTATTTATGGTCAGGGTTTTGTAGTTTCATTGTTGATGATAACAATTAAAATGTAAGGTCCTCGTTATTTTAATTGCAAAGTTATTGTTCTAGAAAGATATGGTTATGTTATGTGATGTTAGGGAAATTTCATTATGATTGATAAGCTATAAAATGTAGGGTCCTTGAATCTAAGTGCAATCAATTATGATGATTCAATAAACGGGGATTTGAAATTAACCAAATGTACATCATTTAAGGCTGGTTTGGTAACTCGCCGATTAATGGAAATCAAATGGAATAATTGGTCTGTAATTAATGTCATTGAGTCTTAATAATGGTTGGTGTCGGAGTCCTTCTGACTTGTGTCTTCCATGGAGGATGTGGTTGTACATTTGATTATTGTCGAACTTAATTATTGGTGTGCTTGGTTGTAATCTTTAATGGCGTGGTCTGTTTGTGTTGGGAGGGATGTAGACACCTCCATGTTCCTCAGAATAGTTGCCAATCCTAAGACCTTAAATGGTTAAAATCGATGGGAACCTGGACTTAAGCGTTGCTTATGTGTCTTGGAGGTCCTAACCACTGCAGGGTAGGATGGATGGGTGGTCAGTCCTTTTATTAATGAATGATTGTTGTTCCTTGTTTGCAGATACTTGATGTGTGTCTTAGGTCATCATGTTGTGTTGTCATTATATGTGTCATGTTCGTCGTCGGGTGGCGACGCAGAGTCGAATGTATTTATTACCCTTGTACACACGCGCACACACTTTTAAAAACAAAAACAAAAAAAAAATCACTTGTTATAAGAGATTTAACGTCGTAACCAGGAGATATCAAACACAGAAAATCAAAATTCAGAACCAGAACCAGGAGGTATCAAACACAGAGAATCAAAATTCAAAACTAGAAAAGCAAGGTATCAAACACAAATTAACCAAAAAAGAGGAAGAAAGCTCCTGCCTAAGGAACCTTAATCATAAATTGATTGAACAAATTTAAAAGATGAAAGATGAAAAGTATGAGAATCAAGATATTATAAGTGAAGTCGAAAAATCAGATAATGAGGAAAACATTTTACACCTAAGGGTTCATAATCAAAGTTTACTCACACAAACTAAGAAGCTAAAGAGTGACAAGAAGTCACTACAAAACAAGTTAGATCAACTTATCAACAAAGAATCATTGGTTGATAAAGAGACAATGATTGAACCTATGGAACTAGATAAGTCTTCATATGTAAACAACACAATTATGGATAAAGAAATTAATACAGAGCCAGTCAAGCTTACAAATCAAAAGGATGAAAATCAAACTAATGAAAAGAGGTCTTCAAATGTCGAAGTACAAAAAATCCAGGGGTACGAAGAAGACACAATTCCAAAATTTAATCAAGAAAAAGCTATAAGTATAAGAAGTAAAGATCAAGTTGCAAGGATGCCTTGTTGACGTCCTAATAAAAAAAACTCAATAATTAAACCAATAAATGTATCAACATAAACAAATGATCGATATTCTAAAGAATATTACTTCCACTACAAGTGGTGATCAAAGTAGAATCTATCAAGGGAGTTGAAATACATCATTTTTTTCCAAGAACCCTATAAATGCATAGTTTCATAGAAGGTCAAATTAGGGTGGGTATACTCCTTTGCAATTCGACGGTTCTACTCAAGATTTAAAGGATTCTATTGTCTCGGGTCCTCAATGATCACTAACTCAAGAATGAAGAATAAAGAGACAATAGTACAAGTAAGAGAAAGAGATAAGTATTTTATAACTATGCTTTGAAGACAAAGCATATTTAAGGGGGGGATACTTGTAATATACCTAGTATATTACATTTCCTATTATTTAATAATATGTTATAGGTTTTTTATTATGTAAATAGACATTATAATGTAAATTATAAGTCAATGATAAGTCATTACCTTTGGAAAGGACATGACTTGTCATTCCCCACGTGTATTTATATACATGTATTGTATTTCATATGATGTGAAGTAAATATGTAAAACGGATAGAAATAAAAGATTATTTATTATGGATATATGGAATTATGTTACGTATTCATGATGTTCTCATGAAGTGGATCACTATATCCACTTCATTTAGGGCATATGGCTCTTATACACATGGGTTACAATCGAACACAACATATTTCTTTGTAATCTGGTTAGCCACCCAACTATTGGGACTAATTTTTGGCACATTTTCTCTTAAATGTTCAGTATAAGGCATGCTTCTACCATTCAAATCTATGAATTTTTCCATATCATTGTCCCATTTCATTTTTTTTCTCTTCAAATAACGTGATCCATGGTTGTGTTTCCTCTGTATTATAAATAATTAATTTATTGATGGCATTAATTTCTAAATTCTCTAATGTATACAAGAATTCAAAATGAATAGTATGAGATCAAATATATATTATCAACTTTAGTGTAAATGATTACTTTGTATAAATTTGATAAAATATAACTGACTTACTCTTTATCATGCACCTTTTTCCATTTTTTTGGGGTGGCTCCCCTTCCCTTTTGTCCCCATCCCATTGGTCATCCCTAACCACTGCCCCTAGTGTGTCGTCAATTTTCTTGATGTACTCACTGACATAATAGAAATACTCATGTACTATGTACTCCTATACCATAGATCCCTTTGGTTTTTCCCTTTGTCGAACAAACCCATTCAATTTTTTCATGTACCTTTCTAATAAGAACATCCAACGACATGAGAGAACCCCAACTAATTCAACCTCATAAGGTAGGTGAATTATGAGATGAACTTGCAAGTCCATAAAAATCGTGGCAGTTCCTTCTCAAACATACAAACAATATCAACTATCTCTCGACGCCACCATGGAATGATATCCATATGAATCTCTTTTGATGTGATCCAACATACAAATGAAGATAATTTTGATATGCAACATCGCAAGTCCTAGTAGAAGTCATGGTTCACACAACCACGCATGAACAAAAGATAATGACACTACAAAATAGACACACACACATCGTTAATTTCCATAGAACTGTGAGTGCATAATATCTTTTTACTGACACTATAAAAGAAGAATCGTGTATTTGACATGCATACCCTTAGAAGGTTCAGATGGTCATGTGATTTCAACCCCGAAAAATGTCCCTTATACTATGAAGCAACATTGTAGAGTCGACCCATACAAAAAATATGCCTTCACCCAATATAACATCCTTCGCCATAGAAATATCACCTTTCTTGAAAATTCATGGGACATCACCTTCTTTAAAATACCAAGAGGGACCAAACTCTCCTCTGCTTTGTTTTCTTGGCCAATGTCTCTTTTTAGTATTTGAAAGCAATACGATCTCTCCTGACAACCAATGTGTCACTTTCATTCAATGATATGTGTC
Organism: Picea engelmannii; assembly: GCA_009831015.1. Lineage (NCBI taxonomy): Eukaryota > Viridiplantae > Streptophyta > Pinopsida > Pinales > Pinaceae > Picea > Picea engelmannii. Next base: position 1,107,305 of record ML776938.1, on the reverse strand, counting down.
TCCATAAAAAATATGAAACATTTTTGAATATATGCATGGGATATAGTAAGTGGCCAATATTAAGATGCTCCAAATATGGAAGCTCATAAAACACAAATTTATTTTTCATCCCAATAGGAATTTTCTCAACATAGGTGTCAAAACATTTAGGATCATCGAACATAGGTTTCCCATTTGACTAAAAAAAATCTATCATTTCCTTCTCCTTCTCTATGCCATATACCCTAATCCAATATGTTAGTGTCCTTATTTTAGGTCTCCGAGTTTTCTCTATTTTACCATTGAAATAAGATGCAACTATTCTATAAGGGTGGTCTTATAAGAGGAATACCCTCGAGTAGTCGTACAACAACTTTCGTAGGTGGTTGGACCACCTAGCCTTTATAGAATATCCACAACATTTAAATCCATGATACCCTTTTGTTACAAGACTTGCGATGTTATTGTATACAAATCATGTTAGCGTCAAAAATATAGTTGCACCAAATTAAGTATGCTAAATAACATTACATATATAAAAAAATCAATCAACATGCTTACCAAAGAAAACTCCTAGTTCTGGATAATCGTGTGTGGTGTACGCACATATGCCATACAAAATAAAATACCTTTCCATTGGGATGGGTCTTGATACATCATATACATGTATCCATTCCCATAATTTCTTAAATTCATTGATCAATGGTTGGAGGTATACATCCATTCTCTTCACTTGTCTTCTACCTGGGACCATAAGAGCCAACATAAGATGTTCATTCTTCACATAAAACTATGGGGGGGTATTTTTATTGATCACTACCACTCACCAAACATAATAGTTGTTGTTTTGGAGGGAATACAGGTTAACTCCATCCATGGATATGATCAATCGTAGTCTATGTACTTCATACTTGAATTTATCAGGCCATGTATCATCTATATGCTTCATGGCTATCAAATCTGTTGAGATTCGCATAACTCCTAGATCACTTCTATGTGAGGCATGCCACCCCTACAACACATAGAATTTTTTGCAACGAAGGAGCCTTTGAATCCTTGGAATAATAGGCATGTGCCTCAATATATTATGAGGAGGACCATGTGCCTTGTCCTTGTTTTTTTAATTTTGGGTACCTTTCGTGACCACATTTTGGACATATCTCTTTATCTTTGTATTTGTCTCTATATAGAATACAATCATTTGGACATGCATGGTATGATATTTACTCAACATCCAACATTTTAGCATTTTCTTTTCCTATGTGAAACTATTGAGGAAGAAATTATCTATTGGAAGTACCTTATCTTTGAGTAACATGCAATAAGTGGGAAATAGAAATGTACACTATCATTTATCATGCATAAAATCAATCATTTTCTTCCTTTATTGTGTGACAAGATTCCTTAAAAAATTAGGGAACTTAATCATTAGTTACCTCAAAAGTTCCAAGAAACATGTGTCTAACATACCATAAATTGATTTCAAGTTGTATAGTAACACTTTTGTCCCTATTTGGGTAAAACTTGACCCATGTTGACCTAAGAGAGGGGTGGTGGAAGCATATTTCAGGATTTTGAAGAAGGTATTGATGACATCGACGTCATCCACTAGTTCATTTTGTTGGAATGAATGTAACAACATTCCCTCCATGGATTGGGTATCTCATAAGAAATCATTCATACCAACCTCTATATCATTTCCTTCATCCCCAACATGTGAAGAACTAGTGTTATTGTAGAGGTTTTGAATTGGTGACTCAAAACATAGTATGGATTAAATAGGTGGTTCATTCAACCATGATTCGTATGCTTCCTCTCCAAGATGTGCTCTTTTAATAGTAATAACATGGCTTGAAATCATAGTGGGGTACAAAAATGGATGGTAGACATGTCACTCATCGTCAAAATATTGATTGTAAAAATATTGAACATTACATCAATAATATTAGTAACATAATACATTTAGTATGTTGAAACATTATACCAAACATTTATTAGAAACATGAATTTTTTTCACCAGTAATAAACATGCAACCAACCACTTTATAAAAGAAATGTTGAATTAAGAAATACATTTACATTAGTTCCATTGAAAATCCAAAAATATAATTACTCAATCATCTTTTTCTTATGCCCCAAGGGGTGTCATAAAAGAGATCCAATTCATGGTGTAATATCGTTGACCAATGCTGGTTGTTGGAAGATGCATGTTACAATTGGTAGGGTAAAGAAGTTGTCCATTTTCATCAAACATATGCCTGTGATATATTTCTCATGATAAGATCTTGCGACATTTTGGGATTGGTGGAATATATTGTGCATTTGAACTTGATCTTGAATCATGATGCTACAAAATTCAATGAACAATTATTCAACTGCATGTGCATACATAACATAAATTAAATGAGATAAATGAATTATACATAAAATATAGACTTAATACAATTGGTGGGAGAGAACGTGAAGCACTTGCAATGATATGGAATGAGCTGAAATATGAAAAATTGGCAATTTTATATTACAAACTTTTTTTTTCCGGCATTCGATCCAAAACCATCATCTTGGAAAGCATAGAACAATCTAACTTCAAAAAAAAAATCGAATAAACTTTAAGAGTTAATGGTGTGCTTAATTATATTATGATTCTTCGGTGTGTCTAGATATACAAAACACATTGGTATGGTAAATTATAAGAGGCACCGAAGAGTTACCTTCATTATTGCCTCCGCAAAGAAAAACCTTTACAAAATTTAAATGCAGATGTTTGCATTTTCATTTTATGAATTAAATCATTTTTCAGTGTGTTTTTATGTAAACACTGAAATGGTCCTATATAAATTGTATAGTGCACCGACGAAGAAAGTTACAAAAAAAAACACGCGCATTTATTATCAATGCGTCGAAATATACAACGAAAAAAGACTGGGAATTTAAATCGTTATTACCTCTGCAAAACAAAAACTCCACAAAATTTGAATGCAAATGTTTAAATTTTCATTTTTTGAATTCAAATTTTTGTTGGTGCATTTTTACGTAAACACAGCACTAGTTCACTATAAACTATATAGTGCACTAAAAAACTAAGTTACGAAAAAAACAGAGTATGCGTTATCATCAATGTGTCGAAATATACAACGAAAAAATGAGTGGGAATTTTAGTTTTTCTAAATATATGTGTTTATAAATGAAAACCCTATTCATTCTTTCATTCTTTTGCCATAATTTAGAGGGGTGATTTGTGAAAGAGATATTTACCAACAAAGACTTTGGAGTTGGTGGATTTTTTTAAAGAGCCAAATTCGAAGGGGATCATCATAGATCACATACAAATATCCTAAGGAGAAATTTTAGGTATGTGATTTCATTATATTGATCATCTTATTCATAGTTACTTTTGTGATCAGAAGCCCTAGCTTACTTGTTGTTTTTCTTGCTTTCCCTCTCTATATTTCACAATGATAATTTTCTTAAGTAATGTATTTTTATAGGGTTTCTTTACTTATATATGGGGTGTTTGGTATCTGTTGCAAAGAGACCACTCATTGCATTGGATTCCAAACCGACGTGTCATTGTCAGTTAAAAAAAAATAAAAAAATGCCTTCACGATTAGTGATGCACACTTCATAGGGATAGAGCACTATTGCACATATTCCTATAAACATCATCGTTGAATTTAAAATGGAAATAAATAAAAAAAATTAATATCGAAACCGTCATGGTTTAAATTATTTCACAGATCGGTGTTGCACAATAAACAATACTTAGGCATCCATACTTCTATTAATTTATAAAGCATCGTATGGATACAACAATTTGCAAATAAACATTTTCAATTTTGTAAGGGAAATGTTATCATATACTAGTGTGTATACATATGATTAATGCACCGATGCATACGAATTGATTATATGCATCGAAATCTTATTTTGTAAAAAAAAAATGTAATTTTTATATTTGATGATTCCTGGCTTTTCTCTTTTTAAGGAGATTATGAAAATTCTATGGAAAAAACAAGGGGAAAACCAATACATGCCAATAGGGATGTCCAGAAAAGTGTATGAGGAGATGGTAAAATAAATGAACATAATTACATCGCAGGAGGAGCCATCCCAACAACAACGTGCATTAGAAGTATGTAATAATTCATTTATTCTTTTATGTACATCGAATTTAATCATCACATGAAATACTAATTTTCAATTTTTTTGTTGTAGAAAAGAAAAAGAAAATGGAACCCATTCAACACATAAAACATGGAAATGAGGAATAAAATGGTTGATCACAAATTTTGTGAGTACTTATGTTTTTTACCTTACTTAATTTTTCATGTTTGTTGTGATCTTTATATTTAAGTAATTAATTTAGACTTGTCCATGGATGCCTTCTAATAGGTGGCATACAAAGAAGAGCCAACAAATGAATTGGTAGACATTAGGTTAAGTATGGGTTGTGAGTATATGTTGAAGTATCAAGGTTTAATTGAACAATTCGGAAGTAGCTATGTTGTTTAACTTCCCTTGTTTCATAATTAATGGAACAAGAAACCTTTATATTAATTATATCATCCGTTCTTTGTCATGGCATATTAAGCATGCAAGAAACAAAGTATGGAGTGAAAACAATAAAAGATATTTTAAGAGAAGGCATGAAGCATGACTTCAAAAGAATGTGTATTATTTATGAAAGAATCGCTGCAATGATACATTTTTTTATTCACACAATCATGTATATTCTACTATATATTATCAATGTTTAATTGAACAAATTTTTAAGTAGCTATGTTGTTTAACTTACCGTGTTTCATAATTAATGGAACAATAAACCTTTATATTAATTATATCGACTGTTCTTTGTCATGACATATTAAACATGCAAGAAACAAAGTATGAAGCGCAACCAACAAAAGATATTTTGAGAGAAGGCATGAAGCATAGCTTCAAAAGAATATGTATTGTTAATAAAAGACTCAATGATATGGTACATATTTTGATTTACACAATCATGTGTGTGTGTGTGTATTACACTTTATTTATATGTTTGTAGATGGAAGATGAAGAGGCGGAACATAAAAAACAAGCCTCTAAAGAAAACATTAGGTTAAATATCCAAAGAACAATATCACCTACAAATGATGAAGAAATGAGGCATGCACACAAATCAAGTGACGACAACAATACAAATGATGAATGACAATCAATATAATTGAATGTTATTGTAAGTTGTATGTTTTGTCATATTTGTCTATTAAAATCGAGGATTTTATTTAATGTACTCGACATATTGTCCCAATTGCATGAGGACATGTTACCAATAAGTGTAACAATTACATATTGCTTGCATTTTCATTATTTTGGACGTTTATGTTGTCCCATTTTATATGAGGATGGGTGTCTTATTCATATATAATAAAATGGGTGTATTATTTTATAGCATTGTTGAATGTTGTAAAATATTGTGTTGTTGATTAATTACTATGTGGAAGATTTACATTGTTTACTATGTGGAAGATTTGCATTGTTACGAATAACAGAGGTGTAATCCATTGGATAACCCATTAATGCAATTATTATATCAAAATGTAATAAAAAAAATATAAAAAAACAATATTATTATAGAAAACATTTGATTTTGAGATGATTAATCAAAAACTTGATCCGAATTATGCTGATAATGAAATGAACGAAAATGTGTAACAAGGAAATACACAGATATATTGCAAGAATCACAAAGATACAGTAATACACAATTTCTATTAATTGTTCGACAACACAGGTATTCCAATAGAGGACCAACACCTTTAGTAACCACTCAGATAACCAGACCAAAGATCAACACACCGATGTTTTCACGTGGTAAAACCCCTACAGGGAAACATCCACAGCCCCAACCAATGTATCCACCTGGAGCAGTTTATTAATGCAAAGAAAAATATTACAGAGAGATTTTACAATAGATTTTCTCACAATCGATCATCGGCAAATTACCCTCCATGCTCTTTAAATAGAGATCATGGACCAATCAGGTGTTAAGCCATAGATCAATGGCCATTAAGATTGAGGAGAGTATGAACCGTCAAATCACTCTATGTCGGGAACATATCCTAACCGTCGGATTTCCTAACTACAAATGCATACTAATGCATACTAAATAAATACACTAGAAAACACACTTTTACCTAACGACACAATAGACTAATTAGATCTTAACTAACTCCTAAGTGTCTAAATATCCTATTATCTTGGGATAGGATTGAAGGATTTACAATAGTGACACAATAGGAGAAGGAAGGAGACATTAGAGCCTATCCCCCCTTAATGACAACTTCCTGAACTCGTAAGATAGATCGAAGTTTGGAAAACTTCACTTCTATAAGAGACTTTGTGAAAATGTCTGCAACTTGATCTTCTGTAGGGAAAAAGAGAACTTCAATAACTTGATCATGAATGAGCTTTCTGATGAAGTGCATGTGTAGCTCGATGTGTTTTCTACGTTGATGTTGAACTGGGTCTTTAGTGATCTTGATGGCACTCTAATTGTCACACCAAAGGTTGATCGGATGTTGGTGCTGGAATCCAAACTCTGAAAGGATCTGTCGAAGCCACAGGGATTCTTAACTTGCATTTGTTGTTGCTCGGTACTCTGCTTCTGCTGAAGAAAGTGAAATAGCTTGTTGTTTCTTACAGCCCCAAGTGACAGGTCCTGAACCAAGGCTAAAAACATAACCTGCAGTAGACTTCCAATCATCAGTGTCACCGGTCCAATCTGAATCAGTGAAACCAACCAATAAAGGAGTCCCCCCTGAAATGTAATGTATCCTGAACTGAATTGTACCACATACATAACAAAGTATCCTTTTAGCTTATTTCCAATGGATTTCATGGGGTGTTTTCATATACCGAGCAACAAGACCAATAGTAAAGGAAAGATCAGGACGGGTATGAGTCAAGTATAAGAGGCTACCAACTAACTGACGGTAAGGGTGGCATCAAATTCAGGAGAAGTACAGGTGGCAGTAAGCTTGACTCCAGACTGGAAGGGAGAAGGAGTTGGTTTACAATCATCCATGTGAAAGTGACAAAGAAGGTCACAAGCATACTTAGACTGGGAAATAAAAATTCCTTCATTGGTTTGCAAAACTTGGAGGCCAAGGAAATAGTGCAAAAATCCTAATTATGTGATTTCAAATTTATTCTTAAGGTTGGTTTTCACATGGTTTAAAAGTTTTGAGTCACTACCAGTAAGGATAAGGTCATCAACATAAAGGACAAGGATTATGAGATGGCTTACTACTTTATTGGTATAGACATTAGGATTAGAATGGAATCTAGAGAATCTAGTGGCAATAAGAAAGCAGTCCATTTTGGCATACCAAGCTCGGGGAGCTTGCTTGAGACCATAAAGAGATTTACTGAGGCGAAAAACAAGGCTAGATTCATTATGGACATATCCAGGAGGTTGTTCCATGTAGATTTCTTCTTGCAAATCTTCGTGCAAGAAGGCAGATTTAACATCCATATGATGGACCTCCCATTTATGTGAGGCATCAAGGGCAAGAACAAGGTGGATGGAATTCATTTTGGCTACAAGGGCAAAGGTTTCATTATAGTCAATTCCTTCAACTTGGGAAAATCCTTTGGCAACTAATCGAGCCTTGTGTCTTTCAACACTTCCATCTGATGTGTACTTAGTTATATAGACCCGTTTACATCTGACAAGTTTTCTTCCTTTCGGTAGAGGTACAAGATCCCAAGTATCATTTGCCAGCAAAGAATGATACTCTTCATTCATTGTTGTATCCCAATCTGTATGACCTAAAGCTTCTGCAAATGTCTCTAGATCATGATTTTTTGAAACTTGAGCCAAAAGAGAAGAGGCTCGTTGGAACTATGAACGTGTCTGACGCTGATCTAAAGGATCACCGACAAAATCACCAGTTGCTTCTCATGTTGAACGAACCCATATAGGAATCGATGGAGTTGGTACGGGTTCATGTTCAAAGGACTCATTTGGAGGAGGGTGAGAAGGCAGAGGTGGATTTTCATCCCCACTGTCATCATCTGAAGAATAAACTAGATTAGAAGAAGGCACAAATGTCGAAGATGGCTTGCAGGACGAAGAAGGTACAACCACCGAATTAGGCTCGCAGGCCAAGATATTTTCATCAAATTTAACATATCTTCTAATAATAATTCCATTACAATGTGATTGAAGAACTCTGTAACCTTTGACATCTTCAGAATAACCAACAAATATACACTTCTCACTTTTAGGCTGCAATGCTTTCCTTTTCTCATCGGGAATGTGAGCCCATGCTATATTGCCAAATACATGGAAGTGACTTACATCCGATTTAATTTTAGTCCATGATTCTTCCAGTGTTATATTTTTAAGAGCCTTTGTGGGAGTGTGATTTACTATGTAATTTGCACAGTTGATGGCTTATGCCCAATACTTTAGACTTAATCCCTTAGATTGGATCATACAATTAGCCATTTCTTTTAATGTGCGGTTCTTTCTCTCAGCAACACCATTTTGTTGTGGTGTATATGGAATAGTGTGTTGCATTTGGATTCCCTGTGTAGTGCAGTAACTTGTAAATTTATTGTTCACATATTTTCCTCCATTATCTATTCTTAACCTTTGAATTTGATGTCCAGATTTCTTTTCTACAAGGGCCTTGTAGGCCAAAAACTTGTCAAAAACTTCTCTCTTAAGTTTTAAGAAGTAAACCCAATTACGTCTAGAAAAGCCATCAATGAAAGTTAAGAAATACTTACACCCAGAAAAAGAAGGAGAAGAAAGTTGACCACACAAATCACTGTGAACAAGCTGCAACGAACCCGAGGTGTGCTAAGAGGCACGTTTGTCAAAATTGTCTCGATGATGTTTGTTGAGAACACAACTGGCACAAACAACATCCCAGTCACCATCTATTGATTACATAGTTGTTGCAATGAGCGATAGTTTAGAAGACCAAAACGCCCATGCCAAAGTTTGCTCAAGTCATCGCTATGAGCAACAAAAACTAAAGAAAAAGATGATGACCCAAAGTTGTCAAACTTGTACAACCTGGTAATATCATCAGCAATTCCAGTTGCAAGAACATGATTAGGATCTTTTAGATCCTTGATTACAAGCTTGTGAGGTGAAAACTCTATGGTTTTACCTTCACTTGAATGAGTGATTTGATATACTGATAGAAGGTTACAAGAAAGACTTGGAACACATAATACATCATTGAAATGGCCATTTTCTACTTGTATTGTTCTAGATCGTTCAACACTAAGAGATCTATCATCACCAACAAATATTTTCTTGGTGTTACATTCATTTAGAGTAGAAAATATGTCTCTATCCTTAGCCATATGATAAGATGCTCCAGAATCAATAAGCCACTTATCAGAAGTAGAAGTAGAAGGTGTATTGAAGGAGAAACCAGAAGTAGAAAGTGCATGTCCATGAGAAGAAGAAGAAGACATAGAATCAACATTGATGTTGTGCTTCTTTATCCTTGCTTCTAAAGCTGCCATCTTCTTGAAACATTTGGACTCATCATGACCATCATTATCACAAAAGTTGCAATGTCTGTTAGTATTCTTATTTTTATATTTTTCTCCTTTGTTTCCATTAGGAGAAAAAGTTGTCTGAGTGGGTATGGGACCCTTATATTGCTTGTTGTTGTGGAGAGGAAGTTGCTTCTTGGGATTCTTGGGTTTATATTTTTGATGGAAAACTAAGGCTTTGTTGGAGGTACCTGCAATACTGATCACTCCAAGTTGTACTAGCTTATCTTTCTCTCTAATCAAAGAATCACAAAAGTTCTCAAGACTAGGTTTTTGATAAGCTGCCCCTAGAACCTCTTGCATGGCATAAAAGGTAGATACAAACACATAATATGCATTACCTAGATTAGAAAGGATAAGATAGATGCAATGATATTCGTCTATCGTTATCTTACATTCTTCACATAAAGTTTTGAGTGTTTTAAACTTAGATAGATAGTCTTAAATGCAACAAAAATCACTTAGACTTAAAGTTAGTACTTGATTTTCTAACTGTTGTGCTCGAATAATATTTTGTTTACCAAACACAGATTCAATATTTTCCCAAGCTTCTTTGGGTTTATCAATTGATTGAAGGTGGAAACTTAAATTAGGAGAGATGGAAATTTCGATTAATCCATGTGCTTAGTCATTCCTATTATCCCATTTGGTTTTCTTATCAACATCAGTGGGTGCATTTTCCTTTCCCAAGGTAATCTAGTACAAGCCTTTACTTCTTAATAAATCCTCCATATGGGATTTCCATTGGAAGTAGTTGGTGTTGGTAAGTAAGAGGTTACTTGCAGATACCATATTAAATATGTAGATAATACTGATTTAAAACCTGAAAATGATGAACTGAAAGGAAAGAGCTCAAAAATTTGTTCAGTTTTAAAAAAACGACACTAAAAACGATCTTCGGATGTGAGAGTTATGCCCTTTTTAAAAAAGGCATAAACGGTAACCAAAGGACCACATGGTAATGTAAGTTGCTTTATGAAGTGACACACTTCTATAAAAATAAGTGGGGCTCACTTTTACAAAGAAAAGTTGCATGCAAAATAAATAACTCTAAAATAAAATATTAAAACTACTTATAGTGATTCACTTTTTTGAAGTGAAATACACTTTACAATTTTAGCATGAACTTTTTCAAAAAAAGTAACAAAAGAGAGACTTGAACTCAAGAACTCTTACTTAATACGACAACTTTTAACCAAATGATGTAGAAAAACATATTGCAATGTTCAGAAGGAGGATTGGGGGTGTTTTTTTTGTTGTTGTTGTTGAATACGGCCTTGGAGAGGGTACTAAAAAAAAACTCTTTTCACACAAGAAAACAATTTCGCTTCTCGATGACAACAATAGTTAGATCTCAGTTAGCTTACCTTTTCCTATAGTTTCTTATTTTTTGAGATTTCACAGAGAATGAGGCAAAGAGAATACGTAGATTTAAAAGAGTAGCAACCCAGAAATAAAAAATACAAAACCGAAATAAAACCAAAATACTTCTCTGCAAAATTTTAAAAAAATGTGTATTCAAACTTTATACCTCTGGATCTGACTGTAATGGCCATATCTTGGGCAAACGGAAACCTTTTCGAGTGAAACGAAAAAGTGTTACTGACTGAAATGAGTTCTCTGGATGCAATGGAACATTCTACTCAGACCAAAAATGTACGAAAATGACAGAAAATGGAGATGAGGCAACTCAGCTTCATGATATCGATCTACAACAAGAGCGGGTCTTTAAATAAGCTCTGATACCATGTTCGACAACACAGGTATTCCAACAAAGGATGAACACCTTCAGTAACCACTCACATAAATAGATCAAAGATCAACACACTGATTTTTTCATGTGGTAAAACCCCTATGGGGAAACATCCATGGCCCCAACCAACGCGACCACTTGGAGCAATTTATTAATGCAAAGAAAAAGATTACAGAGATATTTTACAATAGAGTTTCTCACAATTGATCATCGAAAAATGACCCTCCATGCTCTTTAATAGAGATCATCGACCAATCGGGTGTTAATCCACAAATCAATGGACGTTAAGATCGAGGAGAGTATGAATTGTCGGATCACTCTATGTCGGGAACATATCGTGACCATCGAATTTCCTAGCTATAAATGCATAATGATGCATACTAAAGAAACACACTAGAAAACACACTTTTACCTAATGAGACAATAGACCAAGTAGATATTAACTAACTCTTAAGTGTCTAAATATCATAACATTAATTAACGAAATGTACAGGAACTGTAAAATGCAAAGTGAACTAAACTCACTAGAATGGTGATAGCTTATCTCCTAGAAGAGATGTGATGGCTATGCACATTCACAAGAAAACGTTTACAATGAGGCTCAAAATTCCTTTTTAACATAAAGGATTAATGAGAGAACCCTAAACATCCAAAATTCTAACCCCAGAAGATGAAACCAAAAGGTTTGTTGGCCCCGATGGGGTAGTTGATACGTTAACTTCTTGAGGGAATAAATTTTTCATGTGGTCTCCATTTGGGGCACTCGGTATACATTTGGAAATTGTTAAGAACCTGAATAGATATACAAATATAATCACCACAAACACTGAATACACAATAGATCCATAGAGAAAGATAGAAGAAACCACACTTTATTATTACCAAACCCTTGAGGAAGGGAAACACCATACAATGGATCCTATTATGGAAGGGATCCTTCCCTGTTCACTTGCCTCTTCGAGGGGGCATCCTCCTATTGATCTACCTCTCCAAATACAATATTTATCTTCATATCCCATTACATTGCTTGAACCCCTTTATATAGTACTACCATCACCTAAGAACATTCTAGAGGAGGAATCTTCTAGAAGTAGAAACTTCTAAGAAGTCCTCTTGCATTTATTATATCTAATTACCCATTTATTATATCTAACTACCATAATGGGCCTTATTTAATAATATAGTGGACCTATTCCACCTTACCTTGAATGGCCTCCACTATTATCACTATGGGCCCTATTGGCCCCTCCACTACCTCTCTAGCTACCTTACATTCCATCCCCCTTATGAAAGCATTGTCCTCAACGCTTGATGTACAACCATATAACAGGGTCCCATGGATAAGTGTGGACCAAGTAGCCTAGAGAACTAGGGTCCCATTGAGAAATGGAAGCCACCATGCTGAAGTATTCCAACCACCATTGTAAACCAGGATTCCATGTCCAAGTGTTCATGTGAACCCCACATGGAAGATATCGGCACCCAATAACCAACTAAAAATGATGCTCCCAATACTGACACATGTCATATGGATCCAAATAAGAAGATCCATCCACATAGTGGAAAAGGGTCGTAGCAGAATCTGGAAGGAATAATACCACTGTATAATATGTAGGATGGACACTGATAATAATCATTGGCTCTCAATTTGTCACATTGATGCTCTCTACAAAAGATGGATTAGAGTCATCAAATAAAACATGAAAGTGGTTGTCATCCCATAAATGACAACTATCGATATACCAATCATCACAATCAGTCTCAAAATCATACCAAGCATATATTTATTGATTATATTCATCCCTGATGTTTGTCATAAGAAATCTCTCCTTCATGTTATCCAATGAATCTTGAATACTATGAAAACTATCATTGAGGCCATCTGCAAAGTCATCCAATGTGTCAAACAATTGGAATTTGAATGCTTCAGTAATTTGTAGAATTTCTTTGAGGGTTTGAGAGGAAATAGCCATATTATAACCCTATGAACTCTTCTTTCCCGCATCCATCATGAAAAAACCCAAAAAATAGAACAATAAGTTATGGCAAAAAATCGTGGTTTTTTCTAGAAAAACCCTAAAAAATTGTTGAATTTAAAATGCTCATAACTTCACTTCCCGGAATCTATTTCGGCTGATTTTGTTTTTGAAATTGGGTTAAATTGTGAGAGGAACTTATATTTGTAATTTGTTTGAGAAAATTCGGCCTCCAGTTGCTACATAAATAAAAAAAATTGCATCGTCGTCCACGGAAGAAACCCTGAGAAATTGCAGATTTTAAAACTTCAATATCTTGACTTCCCGGACTCCATTTCGGACAGTTTGTTTTTCAACTTGGGTGTTTTTATAAGAAGAACTCAAATATACAATTTTTTTTGGCAATTTTTTCACACAAATATACCAAAAATTTATGGAATTTCGCGGCCCTCTTTTTCTTTCTTCAAAAAAAAAAAATCTGCAAAAATAAAAAATATTTGCCCACAATGTCTGCCAAGGAAAATGCTCTGATACCACTTGTTAAGAACCTAAATAGATATACAAATATAATCTCCACAAACAATGAATACACAATATATCCATAGAGCAATATAGAAGAAACCACACTTTATTATTACCAAACCCTTGAGGTAGGGAAACACCATACAATGGATCATATTATGGAAGGATTCTCCCCTATTCACTTGCCTCTTTGAGGGGGCATCCTCCTATTGAGTTACCACTCCAAATACAATATTTCTCTTCATATCCCATTACATTGCTTGAACCCCTTTATATAGTACTACCATAACCTAAGAACATTCTAGAAGAGGAATCTTCTAAGAAGTCCTCTTACATTTATTATATCTAATTACCCATTTATTATATCTAACTACCATAGTGGGCCTTATTTAATAATATAGTGGACCTAGTCCACCTTACCTTGAATGGCCTCCACTATTATCACTATGGGCCCTCTGGGGCCCCCCACTACCTCTCTAGCTACCTTACAGAAATTTCTAGTTGAGAAGCATAACTTCTTGTTGGGGACAGGATATTGCATTGCTTACCCATAGCCCCTCGAATGTCCAAAAAACATCATTTAGGGCCTCAAAACAACCCTAGATGTCCATGACCCAAAAAACCGTAGAAAAAATACCAAGGTGGAAAATTTTGTTTTGAGCTAGTGGAATAGGTGGGTGGAAATCGATATCCACTTGGATCATTCCTCTATCCTTAGGAAAAAATGGTCGCCATTGCATCAAGTTCACAGAGGAGATGGGGAAGTTTTTTTCCAAATTTGAATCTGGGTGAGCTACTTTGATTATTGAAGAAGTTGTCATGCTTGTACTTGGAATTAGCTTGTTGAGGGATGTCATGAACCTATTGTTAGAGGGGTTGGATCCATTCAACAAATTTGGCTACATGATCTCCCTTAGTCTAAGTGTGGGAGGAATTTGTTTGTGAAGATGCAACATGAAGAGCTATATCAATGGGGGCTAATGGTTGGAAACACAAGCACACTTGAAAAGAGTTGTGGCCAATAGAGATATGAACAAATCTTTTATAACTTTTCTTGAATAGGTAGTGTGGAGGAATCCCCATAGGTGAAGCAAGAATATATTTGTGCTTTTCTATAATCTTGTTGACTTTCTTTTGTTGGATAGAAAGATCTTGGACCGAGGTTGTAGTGGTTGTAGTGTGCTTCTTTTCACCTTCTAACTGGATTGTAAAGAGGCTAAATTTTTTGGTATGAGAGGTTACTTTGTAGCACTATTTTTCCGAGACAGTAGTCAAGACTACCTCTGGTACCCTATAGACATGAACCCCTAGAGTAAAAATGACACTACCAGGTCGATAATCATAAACAACATGGTTCTTCCATATATATGTTTGGCCTAAAATAACATCATATACTTCCAATGGGGAAAAATCACACAATACCTCATCCTTGAAGGGACTGATGTCGTAGGATAGGCGACATTGTTGGTTGAAGTGGAGATCTCGTCCATGGAGAATCTACCTGATGTTGTATAGTTGTAGGTGTGGTGTTTTCGAAAAATCTAACTGCTTGAAAACCTATGCTGAGTTCAGGTTCTTTTGGCTTCCTCTATCAAAAATGAAATGCAGTGGGGTCCCCTTCACCCACATCTGTGAATGGAAGAGGCGCTCCACCTCCTCGGGATATTTTGGTTGGATTGTTGTGGTTACGATGGTAGTAATTGGTTATGCATTGATGATCTATTTACTTTTATTTTTTCTTTAATCAGAGTCCAAGTCAGGGTTCAACTCTTTTTCTTTCAGCTCGACCACCAATGATTGTTTCAACTGATATTCATTAGTGTTGTGCCAAGGGATTTTGTATAAGTCACACCAATTTCCAATGTCCTTCTTCGTCTTCTCATTACCCTTATTTTCCTACGGCTTGAATTGGTTGTCTTAAGGTTGGTTGCTCTATGAGTTAGGTCTACCTTTACCATACTTCAATTTTTTTGTATTTACAGACCCAAACTCTCTCTTATTCTGTGACTTAAATTTCTACTTGATTTTGAAAACATATCGATAAGAGGCTCCCAATGATGAGATGTCCCAAAAATCCATTTATGTTTGTATGTACTTTTGTATACCCCCATGGTATTTTAGAACTAGATGTCGCTCAGATTCTTTGATACCTAGCTTGGTGCGCAAGGTATGGAAGGTATTTGTGACCTCTGGCACTGTTTGGTCCCTCTCTTGATGCAATGTGGTCCATCTCATGTACTAGTCATCATAGTTTCCAATAGGGTAATATTGTTCCTTGACAACATCCATAAAAGTGTCCCAAGTGGGCTCGACCCCAATTATTCTAGACTCCTTTGTGGATTTTTGATCACAATAAGTCTCCCACCAATATTTGACATGGGGGACATCCTTAAGGAGCGCAAATTTGATATTTTCCCTATTGGAAAAATTGTAGATGGAGAAATAACCTTCTAGTAGATTTAACCACATTTCCAAAGCATCTACATCTATATGACCTTCAAATATGGGAATATCAAAATTAAATTTTACCTTGAAGGGGGAGGCGTCTCCAAAGTAGTCGCTTGACGAAGATGCATATTTTTTTTTTGGCAGTCATCGAAGGATTTGGGAAAAAATATCTATCATCTCATTCATGTTGGTTGTGGAGCCTGATTATCTTCCTCGTTCATAGGTATTTGTTTTCAGTCATGTTTATACCCCATGAATATTGTACACCCCGTAATATTGTACACCCCTCCACGTGGGTGGATTGCAAGGGGGCTTTCTCCCTGCACGAGGTCCAAGGGAAAGCAGGCCCCTAGCGGGGGTTCAAGTGACAACATTCCTCGATGGGGTTTCGGGGGCAAACATGTCGAAGGAAAAATTGCCTTGTAAATGTATATTGTAATTTCATAGTAAATATGGACCATTCATTATAAGGTCACAGATCTAACAATAGAATTTATGTTAGGGTTTTTTCCCTAGAAGGCAACCCTATTTTATGAGAGAATTATATTGTGGCTATGTATCATTGAAAATATTGTATTATGAGAGCGGACATTGTGAGAGAAAGAAGAAGAAGTTACATCGGGTGTGTTGTAGGTTGTATCCCTTCATTTGTTGGATAATAAAAATATGAAGGACCTGGAAATTTATCTCGTGGACGTAGCCCACATTGGGTGAACCACATATATCATTGTGTCTCTATTGTATTGTGTATCTTCTTTGTTTTATTTCCGCATTTGTTTTTATTTTATTGCTCCACAATCTTGTTTTTCTAACAGCTGGAATCAGAGCGAAATGTAACTCGCAAGAAAAGAGGGTTCCTGGTTCGAGTGGGAGTAATGGCGGAAGATGGAAATTTTAGTGTCGAGAAATTTAATGGCCAAAACTACCAGTTATGGAAGATGCAGATGGCAGATTATTTATATCAGAAGGATCTATTCCTATCATTGAGTGGAACAGAAAAGAAGTCAATGTCCATGCAGGATGAATAATGGGAGTTTCTTGATAGAAAGACACTAGGAATGATACGGTTGAGCCTGACAGTGTCAATGGCTTTCAATATTTCGAAAGAAAAGAAAACAAAGGAGTTGATGGATGCATTGGCTAAACTGTATGAAAAAACCTTGATGTCCAATACGTTATTTCTAATGAAGAGATTATTTAACATGAAGATGTCAGAAGGTGGGTCTGTTGCAGATCATTTAAATGAATTTAATATGGTTACTAATCAACTAAGTTTTGTAAAAGTGGAATTTGATGATGAGGTCAGGGATCTTATAATCTTTTTCTCATTGCCAAAAAGTTGGAACGACTTGGTCATGGTTGTAAGTAACTCTGTCTCTGGTTCAAACACTTTAAAATTTGATGATTTTGTTGGTGTTATCCTTAGCAAGGAAATGTGATGGAAAAATATAGGTGATATATCAGGTAATGTGTTAAACATGGAGAACATGGGAATACAAAAGGATAGAGAAAAGGGATTAGGGAATCATGGGAATTCTAGGAAAGGTTGATCCAAATCCAGACTGGGAAAGATAGAGTGTTGGAATTGTGGGAATAAAGGAAATCTAAAGAAAGACAGTTGAAATCCAAAGAAACAAAGAGATGGACATCAGTAGAAAAATCAGGAAGCAAATGTAACAGGTGATGTGTTACAAGATGATTTAATTCTTTCTATAGATAATATTTTTGAGTCTTGGGTAGTAGATTCTGGGGATTCATTTCATGCCACACCCCATAGGAAACATTTCCTATATTATGTTCAAGGTGATTTTGGACGGGTTCATTTGGGTGATGATGCACCATGCAAAATTGTTGGAATGAGAAAGGTAAAAATAAATCAAAGGAATGGAAACCAATGGTTTTTGAAAGAGGTAATAAATGTTCCAGATCTAAGGAAAAATCAGGTTCCAACATGGTAGTTGGCAAGTGAAGGTTGTATATCCATATTTACAGATAAGGTGTGGAAGGTCACCAAAGGATAACTGGTGATAGAAAAAGGAGAAGGTAGGTACATTGTATTTATGTACTGGTAATACTGAATCTTCTATCTCTTTAGCTTATACAAGAGTGGATACAACACTGTGGCATCATAGGCTTGGAAAAATGAGTGAGAAGGGGATGCACATACTTCACAAAAGAAATTTGTTGCCAAAACTTAAACAAATTGATTTGGATTTATGTGAGCATTATGTTTATGAAAAATAGAAGAGATTCAAATTTCTCAAAGTCAGAAAAGAAAAGAAGAGTGAAAGGTTAGAGCTTGTGCATACATATGTATGGGGACTAGCTCATGTATCATCTCTTGGTGTCTCTCGTTATTATGTTACTTTTATTGATGATGCAACTAGAAAACCTTGGGTTTATTGCATTCGACAAAAATGTGATGGTTTGATACTTTTAAGAAATGGAAAGATTTGGTTGAGAATAAGATAGGAAAAAGGTTGAAGTTTCTTAGATCAGACAATGGAGGTGAATATTGCAGCAAGGATTTTGATGATTATTGTTCATACCATGGGATTTGTAGAGAGAAGAAAGTTCCAGGAACACCACAAGAAAATAGTTTTTCAGAAAGGATGAGCATGGCAATCATGGAGCATGCAAGGAGTATGAGATTGCATGTTGTATTTCCCTTATAGTTTTGGGCAGATTCTATAGATATTGTTGTTTACTTAATAAACAAAGGACCTTCAAGCTCTTTGAATGGTGGGATTCCTTCATAGTATAATTTATTGTTGACCGATTCTGGTGAACCAGAATGTTATAAAGAGGAAATGCAGGTAGACACTAAAAAGAAGTGGGAGCAAGGCATGAAAGAGGAAATAGATTCCCTGGTCAATAACTAGACTTGGTATTTGGTTCATTTGCCTACAGAAAAAAAAGCATTGCCGAATAAATGGGTTTACAAGTTGAAGGAAGAAGATGGAGGAAAAAAGAGGTACAAGGCTAGACTTGTTGTAAAGGGGTTTGCACAAAAGAAAGGTATATATTTTGATGAAATATTTTCTCCTGTTGCTAAAATAACTTCAATTAGGACTATATTAAGTCTTGTGGCAGTAGAATATTTACATCTTGAATAGTTAGATGTAAAAATAACTTTTCTCCATGGGGATTTGGAGGAAGATATTTATATGTAGCAGCCATGGGGATATGAGGTCAAAGAGGAGGAAAATTTGGTATTCATTTTGAAGAAGAGTTTGTATGGCCTAAAGCAAGATCCAAGGCAGTGGTATTTGAAGTTTGACAGATTTATGACAGAACAAGGTTATGGTAGATGTCATTTTGATCACTGTGTTTATTTTAAAACGCTAGAAAATGGAAACTATATTATCTTTCCATTGTATGTAGATGACAGGCTTGTTGTAGGGTCTAATATGCAGGATATAAATGTGCTCAAGAAAAAATTAGCTAATTCATTTGCAATGAATTATTTGGGTGCTACATAGAAAATCCTTGGTATGAGAATAACAAGAGACATGAAAAATCGCAAATTGACATTGTCTCAGGGTGAGTACATAAATAAGGTGTTGGAGATGATTAGAATGTAGAATGAAAAACTAGTTAGCATACCTTTGGACAATCATTTCAAGTTAACTAAGGAAATGTGTCCCAAGACACGAGAGGATATAGAATACATGTCCAGGGTCCCTAATTCATCAGCAGTTGGAAGCTTGATGTATGAGATGGTTTGCACAAGACCAAATATTGCACATGCAGTGGGAGTTGTGAGCATGTATATGAACAATCCAAGTAAAGAACATTGGGAGGAAATAAAGTGTATTTGAAAGGTATTTGAAAGGTATTTCTACTCATGCATTATGTTTTGGAGGTTCAGACATTTTTCTATAGAGATATGTTGATTCAAATATGGCAGGTGATAAAGATAGCAGGAGGAACACCACAGGGTATGATTTTAATATAGGTGGAACAACAATATAAGTTGGATTTAATAATTGAAAAAGGTTGTTGCACTTTCAACAATAGAGGCAGAGTATGTTACTGCTACAGAGGCTAGTAAAGATATTATTTGGTTACAGAGGTTTATGGAGGAATTAGGAAAGAAGAAAGAGAATATCAGGTTTTACTATGACAACGAGAGTGTCGTTAATTTTGAAAAGAACTTAGCCTTCCATTTGAAGACTAAGAATATAGATATCATGTACAATTTTATATGGTCCATCTTGGAAGATGGACATTTGAAGTTGGAAAAGATACACACTAGCCAAAATCCTGCAGACATGTTAACAAAGGGAGTAACTAGGGAGAAACTGAGTTCCTTCTTAGTTTCAATTGCTCTTCAAGAATGAATGTGAAGATGAGAAATTTTCCAGTTCCAAGGTGGAGTATAGTTCAACAGGTACAACATTAATGGATTTATTGTGATCAATCTCCTAGTGGGATATTGTTGGTTGTGGAGCCCGATTATCTTCATGTTTCATAGGTCTTTGTTTTCAGTTGTGTTTATACCCCATGAAGATTGTACAGCCTGGAATAATGTACACCCCTCCACGCGAGGTGGGGGGGTGTTGCAGGGGGGTATTTCTCCTTCTGCGGGGTCTGGGAGATCATCCCCCCAGTTGGGGGGTTCATGGGCAAGTGGGCCCCTGAAGGAAAATTTTCCTTGTAAGTGTATATTGTAATTTCATAGTAAATCTCGACCATTCATTATAAGGTCACAGATATAACGGTAGAAGTTATGGTAAGTTTTTTTCCCTAGAAGAAAACCCTCTTTTATGAGGGAATTGTATTGTGTTTATGTATCATTGTGAATATTGTATTCTGAGAGAGGATACTGTCAGAGAAACAAGAGGAAGTTACAAAGGTTGTGTTGTAGGTTGTATCCCTTCATTTGTTGGATAATAAAAATACGAAGGACGTGGAAATTTCTCTAGTGGACATATCCCACACTGGGTGAACCACATATATCATTGTGTCTCTATTGTATTGTGTATCTTCTGTGTTTTATTTTAGCATTTGTTTTTATTTTATTTCCCCATGATCCTATTTTTCTAATAGTTTATTTGTTACGTGAGGGATTCTGTGAGAAACAACTTGATAAGATATTTTACTCCCTCATCTCCATTTTCTTCCACCATGGAAGGCTTCTTGCGCTAGTGAGAGTGGTTGTTGTCAAGAGAAACTAGCTCAAGACCCAACTCTCTATACCCTGACGTCGTCGAGAACATGCATTAAGAAATGACAAGGAGCAAACTGCTCTGATACCACTGATCCAGATTATGCTAAGAATGAAATAAAGGAAAATATATAACAAGGAAATACAAAGATATATTGCAATAATCACATATATATAGTAATACACAATTTCTATTAATGAATGAAATGTACATGAAATGTAAAATGTAGAGTGAATTGAACTTGCTAGAATGGTGGTATCTTATCTCTAAGAAGAGATGTAATGGATACACGCATTCACAAGAATATGTTTACAATGAGGATCAAAAGGCCTTTTAACATAAAGGATTAATGAGAGAACCCTAAACATCATAAACCCTAACCCCAAAAGTGAAACGCCAAAAGGTTTTTGGGCCCTGATTGGCGTAGTCTATACATCAACTTCCCAAGGGCATAAATTTTGCATACAATCTCCATTTGGGGTGCTTCATGTTGGAGAAATTTCTATTTTTGGAACAGTAGTTCAGTGGGAGTTAACTAACTAATTCTATTTTAGACTTTCTATTTTTACCATCACTATTATGTGTGCATGCATTCATAAGGAAAGATAATTACTTGATAGCTTTTTTTAATTATGGAATGTTCTGCCCTATATATGAGTGTATTCCACTCATTCATTGTATCATATTGATCATATTTATGATCATCTATGTCTCAATCATTAGATCATTGGAGTAGTGTGAATATATTTTCTCATTATTCCATATTGAATCTCTTGTCCTTTCTTGATAAGCTTTGTGTGTACTTACTTTAGCTAGATCTCCTGTGCAGGTTTTGATGAAACATTGACATGGTATCAGAGCTATGTTTGTTGGATCAAGCCATAAAATCCAAATAATAAGAAAAATAATAGTTTCAGCGACCCAAATCTATGTTATTGACATTGTCGCACCCTCTCCCTATCGAAAGGTGTGACAATCGCATGTACACTTAAGAAATTGGCAATCTCTAGAGGTTGTCACACCCATTTTTTCATTGTTTTGGGGGTTGTCCCACCTTAGAAACACATAAGGAGTGACAAGGATATTTTTCTCACTTCATCCTAAATCCAGGGGGTGAGACTGCCGCTCTGTGGCCTTCAAATAGGGTGAGATGACTCTCAAAAGTGGGTTTTTCAATGTTTTTTCAAGCAATTGTTTCTGGGTTTTTATGGGTTTTTCAAGAAATTGTTTCTAGTATTTTTAAAGCCAGTAAGAGGGATGGATATGATACCAATTATTCAGTCAAATTTGGTTTTAATCCTCAAACCATACAATTATTTTGATTGGAATCCCAAGGTAGAATTCCAACTCCGAAGGAAAGGACTGTACAACTTGACGGTGGGGACAGAAACATAACCTACATTAGCAATTGAGAAGATGAGATGGGAAAATCGAAAGGATGAAGAGACATGAGTTATTCTTTAATTTATTTCAATTGATCTATGATTTCATGTTGCCTCATGCAAGACTCCAAATGAGATCTAGAATACCTTGGAAAGTCTGTTTGGAAAGAAGGATGAGATGAGAGGTCATATGCTTGAGGTAGAGTTGAATACTTTGGATCCTAAAAATTTTTATAATATAAAATATTTCTTTACTAAGCTTAAATCTTTGATATTGATATTAACATTTTATGGTATTGATAAGTCTAAACAAATGGACCAACTTATTCTAACAATCTTGGCCAAGCTAGGACCAGAATATGTTGTCTATGTTTCCACTTTCCGCTAAGGTATGTATCTCATGGGAACAAATTGGAAGATGCCTACCATGGATCAATTTGTTGATTATCTCACACATGAGAAGGAAAAAATCATTCACATGGGCCTATTCAAGGATCCTCAAGCACATGTACTCACCATGCATGATGGAAAAGGATCATCCAAACATAATTGAAAGGAGAAACAGAACGAGAAGGAGGGATATTCTAAACCCTTCAAAGATTCTTCAGGTTCCAAAGACTCTTCAAATTCCAAGAAGAAGAAGAAGGGAAAGCAGTGCACTTACTGCAATAAACTGAATCATGAATAATTCACATGAATGAATAAAGATATTGATCTTATGGCTCAATAACTTCAATAGAATAACCTTGGAAAATGCATTCCAAAAGGAATAAGATCCTTCTCCTAAGAAAGGTAATCATGATGCTCTTGTTGCAATTAATTCCTCATCTGATTCATGGATTATAGATTTTGGTGCATCACATCATATGGCATCAAAAAGGGAAGTTTTTACTTCTTTGATCTCATGCTCAAGACCCCCTATTCTCATGGGGGATTATACTTCAGTAGTAGTAGGATAAGAGGGGAGAGTAAAAGTCCATAATGGTAGTTTTGAGAATGTTTTACATGTTCCAAATATTTCTATGAATCTCCTCTTAGTTTATCATATCACTCAGAATGGTAAAAAGGTTGAATTTACATCAGTTTCAATTTTTGTACTTGACATGCATGACAATTCCATCATTTCAATTGGTGAGGTGGATCACAAAAAAAAAGTTGTATAAATTCAATAAGTTTTCTAACGATGACTCCTCTTTTATACCTACACATAAGAAGAGTACTTTGCATGCACCTCCAATGCAACATGTAGATACTCTTGTGCGTCCATTAGTTCTAGACATTAGACATGATTCCATACACTCATATTTTGTACATGGAAATAAGCAGGTAGTACAACCAGATAGGAATCCAGTACCGAAGCTTCAACAGATTCCCAAGAGGGAATAGTCCACACTTTAGGTAGTAGGTGTTCTTATAGGGAATCCATTAGATTCAAGGAGGACTCGATCTCATCATGAGGATCCCTCTCATGTACTTTCATCTTTTGAACTTGTGATGCCCATGCATCGATATATGGTACAATCTATTGATCTGCATACCTATAATAAGGATGTGGGCAATCCATTATGGCAAGCATCCATGCAGAAGGAATATGAATCACTCCTAGAGAATATGACTTGTGATCTAGTTCCAATTCCACTAGAAAGGAATATCTTCAAGTGGAGATGGGTCCATAGGATCAAGAGGTACAAGGCTAGATAGGTTTCCAAAGGACTTCATCAGATCCATAAATATTTCTATATCTTCATGAATACTTTCAGTGAGAAGAAGTTTCAGACTTTGCGGGATCGTCCTGGAGTGAAGAACATAGTTACCAAGAAACTTCCTTTTCTTATTTTGATGCATTGTCTTTTGAGGGCGGGGGGGGTGGTTTCCCACGTTGTTTTACTTCTTTCCTCATTTTTCAGTGTTCATTAGTTGCATTGTATATGAGTACCTAATATGGCCTAGTTTTTGGGACTCATTTTTTACTCCATAGTGATGTTTAGGGGGTGTTGGAGAAATTTCTATTTTCGGCACACTAGTTCAGTGCGAGTTAACTGACTAATTCTATTTTAGACTTTCAAATTTTACCATATGCATGCATGCATTCCTAAGGAAAGATAACTTCTTGATTGCTTTTATTAATTATGGAATGTTCTACCCTATATATGAGTGTATTCCACTCATTCATTGTATCATATTGATCATCATCTATGGCTCAAACATCAACTCATTGGATTAGTGTGAATATATTTTCTCATTATTCCATATATAATCCCTCATCCTTTCTTGATAAGCTTTGCTTGTACTTTGTTTAGCTAGATCTCCTATGTAGGTTTCGATGAAACATTGACATTGATCCGGATTATTTTCAGCATGAAATGAGAGCGGAGATATAATAAAGAAATCCACAGAGATATCACGTATATCCAATGATATAACAGAAATATATCATAGATGAAACCATAAACACAGAGATACAGTAATACACGATTTCTATTAATGAAATAAATGTACAGAGACTGTAAAAATACAGAGTGAAAGACTCTCTAGAATGGTGCGGCTTATCTCTGAGAAGAGATGCGACGACAGCGCGCATTCACAAGAAGATCATTACAATGAGGCTTTGAAGGCCTTTTTAAAATAAACAGGAATGCAAAAAACCCTAGACATCCAAAAACCTAACCCTAGGAGATGAAGCTCCAAAAGTCATGTGGGCCCCGTTTGGGTAAGTGAGTACATCAACTTCTCGGGGTCGTAACTTTTGCATACGATCTTCGTTTTAGGCATGTTATAGCTTGTTGGAAAGGTATCATTGAGAAGATTCATTTTTGGGGCTCAATCATGCCTTTGGATATTATTGAGATCCTCAATCTCGAAAAACCTTCATTTGGTCCCTCAAAATGGCCCCGAAAGTTAAAAACTGCTAAAAATAGTAAATTGCCAGAAAATTGTTTTGAGCCAGTCGGAAAAGATGGGTGGCCACCGATATCCACCTGGATCAATCCTCCCTCCTTAGGAAGAAATGGTCTCCATTTTGTTGAGTTCTCGGGGGAGAGGGAAAAGCGTTTGCTGAATCTTCATCTTGGTGAGATGCTTGCCTTGTTGGAGACGTCACGCTGATCAGTTTGTGGAAGTCTGTCATGAACCTGTTGAGGTTGAGGTTGCTCAACAAGTTAGGATACATGAGAGGATGATGTGCAGAAGGAATCTTTGCACTTTTCTACAACCTTTTTTACCTGCTTCTGTTGGATAGAAGGTGCAATGTCCTTATGTTCCCGTTTTGAATAGATTGTGAAGAAGATGAATTTTGCAGTATGATATACTACCTTGCGACACTTTTTTGGTGGAACAGTAGTCAGAACTACCTCTGGTATTCTATAGAGATGACCCCCCAAAGTAACAATGACACTGCGGAATCGAGACTCATAAACAACATGGTGCTTCCACATATATGGTTGGCCCAAGAGAGCATCGCAGACATGTAGTCGGGCAACATCACATAATACCTCATCCTTGAAGGGCTGGATGCCATATGACATTCGACACTACTGGCTGACATGAAGATCTCATCCTTGGCGAAGCCACCTGATGTTGTATGGTTGCGGGTGTGGTGTTGTTGACAATCCCAACTATTTGATGACATCTGCTGAGATGAGGTTCTTTTGGCTTCCTCTATAAACAATAAAATGTAGCGGGGTCCCCTTCACCCACATCTATGAATGAAAAAGACGTTCCCCCTATTCAAGATCTCTCGGTTCTTCTGGTTGAATTGTTGTGGTCACGACAATAGCAATGGGGTCTACATCAATGATCTGTCTCTTACCATTATTTTCAGAACCATATTCTAAATTAGGGTTCGGCTCTTTGTCTTTGATCTCAGCCACCAATGATTGTTTTGAGCGACATTCATCAGTGTTGTGCCAGGGGATTTTGTGGAACTCGCTCCATTTTCCGGTGTCCTCCTTTGCCTTCCCGTGACCCCTCTTTTCCTGTGTCTTGGACTGGTTTTCAGGAGACTATTTGTTACGGCCGTCTTTATCATACTTTGGTTGTTGCGGATTTGCGGACCCGAACTCTCGTTTGTTCTGGCGCTTAAATTTCTTCTCAATTTTAATATCATATCGATAAGCAGAACCGAGTGATGAGATGTCCAGAAAATCCATTTCAATCCAGATGCATCTGTGTATAGCCCCATGGTATTTCAGAACCAAATGTCACTCGGAGTCTTTGATATCGAACTTGGTGCGCAAGGTATGGAAGTTATTGGTGAACTACGGAACTTCTTGGCCCTTCTCTTTCCGTAGTGTGGTCCATCTCATGTACTGGTCCTCATAGTTGCAAACACGGTAATACTATTCATTTACCGCATCCACAAAAAAATACCAAATGGGATCGGCCCCATATATTCCAGACTCCTCTGTGGAACTTTGCTCCCATTAAGTTTCCCACCAATGTTTGACATGAGAGAGAGCTTTAAAGAGTGTGAAGGTGATATTTTCTTTGTGGAAAAAATTGTGAACCAAGAAAGAACCTTCTAGCAGAGTTAACCATTTTTGTAGGGATTCTACTATCTGTCCTTCCAATACGGGAATATAAAAATTTACTTGTACCTTGAAAGGTGAGGTGCCTCCAAAGTGGCCGCTTGATGAAGATGCACCTGATGCTATCGAAAAGCGTTGAAGGATGTGGGAAAAATTCTCCATCATTTCATCCTTATGTCGCGTGAGAGCTTGCTCAAGCTGTAGATTGATAGGATCGTATTCTCTGTCATTTTTCTTTTCTTCCACCATTAAGGGTTTCTTGGGTTTGCGAGAGTGATTGTCTTCAAGAGAGACAAGCTTGAGACCCAACTTTCTATACTCGGATCTCTTCGAGGACATGCACTGAAAAAAATGATCAAGAGAAGCCTACACTGATACCACTGATCTGGATTATTTTCAACACAAAATGAGTGCAGAGATATAATAAAGAAATGTATAGAGATATCGTGTATATCCAATTATATAACATAAATATATCAGAGATGCAACCATAAACACAGAGATACAGTAATACACGATTTCTATTAATGAAAGAAA
This sequence comes from Picea engelmannii, assembly GCA_009831015.1. Classification (NCBI taxonomy): domain Eukaryota; kingdom Viridiplantae; phylum Streptophyta; class Pinopsida; order Pinales; family Pinaceae; genus Picea; species Picea engelmannii. The sequence goes on along the minus strand of ML776938.1, from coordinate 1,079,447 downwards.
TGTACAGAGACTGTAAAAATACAGAGTGAAAGACTCGCTATAATGGTGGCAGCTTATCTCTGAGAAGAGATGTGATGGCTACTCGCATTCGCAAGAAGATCATTACAATGAGACTCTGAAGGCCTTTTAAAAATAAACAAGAATGCCAAAAACCCTAGATATCCAAAAAACTAACCCTAGGAGATGAAGCGCACTGATCTGGATTTTATGAGCAGAATGAAATGAATACAGATTATTAACAGGTTCTTAACACAAAATAACATAGATATAGTAAAACTGGTTTTCTATTCAATAACGAAATAAGCTGAAACTGTAAAATGCAGCGGAAACAAGCTTGTTGGAATGGTGGCGGCTTATCTCTGAGAAGAGATGTGACGGCAGCGCGCATTCACAAGAAGATCATTACAATGAGGCTCCGAAGTCCTTTTAAAATAAACAGGAATTCAAAAAACCCTAGACATCCAAAAACCTAACCCTAGGAGATGAAGTGCCAAAAGTCATGTGGGCCCCGTTTGGGTAAGTGAGTACATCAACTTCCCGGGGTCTTAACTTTTGCATACGATCTTCGTTTTAGATGTGTGATAGCTCATTGGAAAGGTATCGTCGAGGAGATTCATTTTTAAGGATAAATCATTCCTTAGGATATCATTCGAAAACCTAAATATCAAAAAACCTTCATTTGGGCCCTAAAAATGGCCCCGAAAGTTAAAAACTGCTAAAAATAGTAAATTGCCAAAATTGCCAGAAAATTGTTTTGAGCCAGTCGAAAAAGATGGGTGGCCACTGATATACACCTGGATCAATCCTCCCTCCTTAGGAAGAAATGGTCTCCATTGCGTTGAGTTCCCTGGGGAGAGGGAAATTATTTTGCTAAATCTGCATCTTGGTGAGCTGCTTGCCTTGTTAGAGACGTCGCGTTGCTCAGTTTGTGGAAGTTTGTCATGCACCTATTGAGGCTGATGTTGTTAAACAAGTCAGGCTACATGAGAGGATGGTGTGTACAAGGAATATTTGTGCTTTGTTGCAACCTTTTTGACCTGCTTCTATTGGATAGAAGGTCCAATGTCCTTCTATTCCCCTTTTGAACAGATTGTGAAGAAGCTGAATTTTGCAGCATGAGATACTACCTTGCGGTACTTATTTGGTGGAATAGTAGTCGGAACTACCACTGGTATTCTATATAAATGGACCCCCAAAGTAACAATGACATTGTGCGGTCAAGACTCATAAATAGCATGGTGCTTCCATATATATGGTTTGCCCAAGAGAACATCACAGACATCTAGTGGGGAAACATCACATAATACCTCATCCTTGAAGGGAGGGATTTTATATGACACTCGACACTGTTGGTTGACATGAAGATATCATCCTTGGTGATGCCACCCAATGTTGTATGGCTGTGGGTGTGGTGTTGTTGACAATCCCAACTGTTTGACAACCTCTGCTGAGATGAGGTTCTTTTGGCTTCCGCTATCAACAATAAAATGCAGCGAGGTCCCCTTCACCCATATCTGTGAATAAAAAAGACCTTCCCCCTCTTCAGGATCTGTTGGTTCTTCTATTTGAATTGTTGTGGTCATGAAAATAGTAGTGGGGTCCGCGTCAATGATCTATCCCTTACCATTATTTTCAAAATCAGATTTTGAATTAGGGTTTGTCTCTTTGTCTTTGATCTCGGCCACCAATGACTATTTTGAGCGACATTCATCGGTGTTGTGCCAGGGGATTTTGTGGAACTCGCACCATTTTCTAGTGTCCTTCTTTATCTTCCCGTGACCCTTATTTCCCTGTGTCTTGGACTAGTTTTTGAAATACTATTTGTTAGGGTCATCTTTGTCATACTTTGGTTGTTGTGGATTTGAAGACTTGAACTCCCATTTGTTATGGTGCTTAAATTTCTGCTCAAATTTTAAAAACATATCGATAAGCAACACCAAGTCATGAGATGTCCAGAAAATCCATTTCAGTCTGGATTTATCTGTGTAGAGCCCCACGGTATTTCAGAACCAAATGTGGCTCGAAGTCTTTGATACCCATCTTGGTCCACAAGGTATGGAAGGTATTGGTGAACTCCGTAACTTCTTGGCCCCTCTCTTGCCACAGTGTGGTCCATCTCATGTACTGGTCCTCATAGTTTCCAAAAGAGTAATACTCTTCCTTTATCGCATCCACAAAAAAATCCCAAGTGGTATCGGCTCCATATATTCCAGACTCCTCTGTGGAAATTTGCTCCTAGTAAGTTTCCCACCAACGTTTGACATGAGGGAGAGATTTAAGGAGTGCAAAGGTGATCTTTTCTTTGTCGAAAAAATTGTGAACTGAGAAATAACCTTCTAGCAGAGTTAACCATTTTTCTAGGGCTTCTGCATCTATCTATCCTTCAAATACAGGAATATCAAAATTTACTTGTACCTTGAAAGGTGAGGTGCCTCCAAAGTGGCCGCTTGATGAATATGGGCCTGATGTTATCGGTAGGCGTTGAAGGATGTGGGAAAAACTCTCCATCATTTCATCCCTCTGTCGCGTGAGAGATTTCTCAAGCAGCAGATTGATAGGATCATCTTCTCTGTCATTTTTCTTTTCTTCTGCCATTGAGGGTTTATTGGGTGTGCGAGAGCAATTTTCTTCAAGAGAGACAAGCTCGAGACCCAATTTGCTATACTCAGATCTCATTGAGGACATGCACTGAAAAAAATGATCAAGAGAAGCCTGCTCTGATACCACTGATTCGGATTATTTTCGGCACGAAATGAGAGTAGAGATATAATAAAGAAATTCACAGAGATATTGAGTATATCCAATTATATAACAGAAAAATATAAGAGATGCAACCATAAACACAGAGATACAGTAATACACGATTTCTATTAATGAATGAAATGTACAGAGATTGTAAAAATATAAAGTGAAAGACTTGCTAGAATGGTGGTAGCTTATTATCTCTGAGAAGAGATGTGACGGCTACTTGCATTCGCAAGAAGATCATTACAATGAGGCTCTGAAGGCATTTTTAAAATAAACAGGAATGTCAAAAACCCTAGACATCCAAAAACCTAACCCTAGCAGATGAAGCACACTAATCTAGATTTTATGAGCAGAATGAAATGAGTACGGATTATTAATAGTTTCTTAACACAAAATAACATAGATACATTAAAACTAGGTTTCTATTCAATAACGAAATAAGGTGAAACTGTAAAATGCAGCGGAAACAAGCTTGTTGGAATGGGGGTGGCTTATCTCTGAGAAGAGATGTGACGGTGGTGCACATTCACAAGAAGATCATTATAATGAGGCTCTGAAGGCATTTCTTAAATAAATAGGAATGCCAAAAACCCTAGACATCCAAAAACCTAACCCTAGGATATGAAGCACCAAAATTCATGTGGGCCCCATTTGGGTAGCTAAGTACATCAACTTTCTGGGGTCGTAACTTTTGCATACGATCTCTATTTTAGGTGTGTGATAGCTCGTTGGAAAGTTATCATCAAGGAGATTAATTTTGAGGGCCCAATAATGAATTTGAATATCATTGAGAACCTCAATCTAGAAAAACCTTCATTTGGGCCCTCAAAATGCCCCTGAAAATTAAAAACTGCTAAAAATAGTAAATTGCCAAAATTGCTAGAAAACAATTTTGAGCCAGTCTGAAAAGGCGGGTGGCCACCGATATCCACCTGGATCAATCCTCCCTCCTTAGGAATAAATGGTCTACATTTCTTTGAGTTCCCGGGGAAGAGGGAAAATCATTTGTTGAATCTGCATCTTGGTGAGTTGCTTGCCTTGCTGGAGACGTCATGCTGCTCAGTTTGTGGAAGTATGTCACGAATCTGTTGAGGCTGAGGTTTTTCAAAAAGTCAGGATACATGAGAGGACGGTGTGCAAAAGGAATTTTTGCACTTTACTACAACCTTGTCGACCTGCTTCTATTGGATAGAAGGTGCAATGTCCTTATGTTCCCCTTTTGAACAGATTGTGAAGAAGCTGAATTTTGCACCATGAGATACTACCTTGTGGGACTTTTTTGGTGGAACAGTAGCTAGAACTACCTCTGGTATTCTATAGATATGACCCCCCAAAGTACCAATGACACTACGGGGTCAAGACTCATAAACAACATGGCACTTCCACATATATGGTTGTCCCAAGAGAACATCACAGACATCCAGTGGGACAACATCACATAAAACCATATCCTTGAAGGGTTGGATGTCGTATGAAAATCGCCACTACTTGTTGACACGAAGATCTTATCCTTGGAAAAGCCACCTGATGTTGTATGGATGCAGGTGTGGTTTTGTTGACAATCCCAACTGTTTGACGACCTCTATTGAGACGAGGTTCTTTTGGCTTCCGCTATCAACAATAAAATGCAGCAGGGTCCCCTTCACACACATCTATGAATGAAAAATACGTTCCCCCTCTTCAGGATCTGTTGGTTCTTCTGGTTCAAGGTATTGGTGAACTCCAGAACTTCTTGGCCCCTCTCTTGCCACAGTGTGGTCCATCTCATGTATTGTTCCTCATAGTTTCCAAAAGGGTAATACTTTTCATTTACCACATCCACAAAAAAATCCCAAGTGGGATCGGCCCCATATATTCTAGTCTCCTCTATGGAACTTTTCTCCCAATAAGTTTCCCACCAATTGTTGACATGAAGGAGAGATTTAAGGAGTGTGAACGTGATCTTTTCTTTGTTGGAAAAATTGTGAACCGAGAAATAACCTTTTAGCAGAGTTAACCATTTTTCTAGGCCTTCTACATCTATCTGCCCTTCAAATACAGGAATATCAAAATTTACTTGTACCTTGAAAGGCGAGGTGCCTCTAAAGTGGCCGCTTGATGAATATGTGCCTGATGCTATCGATAGGTGTTGAAGGATGTGCGAAAATTTCTAAATGATTTTGTCCCTCTGTTGCATGAGAGATTTCTCAAACAGCAGATTGATAGGATCATCTGCTCTGTCATTTTTCTTTTCTTCCACCATTGAGGGTTTCTTGGGTGTGCGAGAGTGATTGTCTTCAAGAGAGACAAGATCGAGACTCAACTTGCTATACTCAGATCTCGTCGGGGACATGCACTAAAAAAAATGATCAAGAGAAGCCTGCTCTGATACCACTGATCCAGATTATTTTCATCATGAAATGAGAGCTGAGATATAATAAACAAAAGCACAGACATATCGCGTATATCCAATTATATAATAGAAATATATCATAAATGCAACCATAAACACAGAGATACAGTAATACATGATTTCTATTAATGAAAGAAATGTACAGAGACTATAAAAATAAAGAGTGAAAGAATCGCTAGAATGGTGGCAGCTTATTATCTCTGAGAAGAGATGTGACGACTACTCGCATTCACAAGAAGATCATTAAAATTAGGCTCTGAAGGAGTTTTTAAAATAACAGGAATGCCAAAAACCCTAGACATCCAAAAACCTCACCCTAGTAGATGAAGCGCACTGATCAATATTTTATGAGAAGAACGAAATGAATATAGATTATTAATAAGTGATTAACACAAAATAATAGAGATACAGTAAAACTGGTTTTCTATTCAATAACGAAATAAGCTGAAACTGTAAAACGTAGGGGAAACAAGCTTGTTGGAAATGTGGTTGCTTATCTTTGAGAAGAGATGTGATGGCAGTGTGCATTCGCAAGAAGATCATCACAATGAGGCTCTGAAGGAATTTTTAAAATAAACAGGAATTCCAAAAACCCTATACATCCAAAAACCTAACCCTAGGAGATGAAGCGCCAAAACTCATGCGGGCCCTGTTTGGGTAAGTGAGTACATCAACTTCCCAGGGTTGTAACTTTTGCATACGATCTTCGTTTTAGGCGTGTGATAGATCGTTGGAAAGGTATTGTCGAGGAGATTCAATTGGGGGGATAAATTATGTTTTTAGATATCATTTAGAACCTCAATATTGAAAAAAAATCATTTGGTCCCTCAAAATGGCCCTGAAAGTTAAAAACTACTAAAAATAGTAAATTGTCAAAATTGCCAGAAAACTGTTTTGAGCTAGTTGGAAAAGGTGGGTGGCCACCGATATCCACCTATATCAATCCTCCCTCCTTAGGAAAAAATGGTCTCCATTGCATTGACTTCCTGGGGGAGAGGGAAAATCGTTTGCTAAATCTACATCTTGGTGAGCTGCTTGCCTTGTTGGAGACGTCACGCTACTCAGTTTGTGGAAGTTTGTCACGAACTTGTTGAGGCTGAGGCTATTCAAAAAGTTGGGCTACATGAGAGAACGGTGTGCATAAAGAATCTTTGCACTTTGTTGCAACCTTGTCGACCTTATTCTATTGGATAGAAGGTCCAATGTCCTTCTGTTCCCCTTTTGAAAAGATTGTGAAGAAGCTGAATTTTGCAGCATGAGATACTACCTTGTAGCACTTTTTTGGTGTAACAGTAGTCGGAACTACCTCTGGTATTCTATAGAGATGACCCCCCAAAGTAACAATGACACTATGGGGTCGAGACTCATAAAAAACATGACACTTGCACATATATGGTTGGCCCAAGAGAACATCACAGACATCCAGTGGGGCAACATCACATAATACCTCATTATTCAAGGGTTGGATGTCGTATGACAATTGACACTGTTGGCTGACACGAAGATCTCATCCTTGGCGAAGCCACCCATTGTTGTATGGTTCTCGGTGTGGTGTTGTTGACAATCCCAACTATTTGACGACCTCTGCTGAGATGAGGTTCTTTTGGCTTCTGTTATCAACAATAAAATGCAGCGAGATCCCCTTCACCCACATCTGTGAATGAAAAAGACGTTCCCCCTCTTCAGGATCTATTGGTTCTTCTATTTGAATTGTTGTGGTAGTGACAAAAATAATGAGTCTGCATCAATGATCTGTCCCTTACTATTATTTTCAGAATGATATTTTAAATCAAGGTTCAGCTCTTTGTCTTTGATCTCAGCCACCAATGACTGTTTTGGGAGACATTCATCGATGTGGTGCCAAGGGATTTTATGGAACTCGCACCATTTTCTGGTGTCCTTCTTTGTCTTCCCATTACCCTTCTTTTTCTGTGTCTTGGACTGGTTTTCGGAAGACTGTTTGTTAGGGTTGTCTTTGTCATAATTTTGTTTTTGCGGATTTCCATACCTGAACTCCCGTTTGTTCTGGTGCTTAACTTTCTTCTCAATTTTAACAGCATATCGATAAGAAGCACCAAGTGATGAGATGTCCAAAAAATCCATTTCATTATGGATGTATCTATGTAGAGCCCCACGGTATTTCTAAACCAAATGTCGCTTGGAGTCTTTGATACCCAGCTTGTTGCGCAAGGTATGGAAGGTATTGGTGAACTCTGGAACTTCTTGGCCCCTCTGTTGCCGCAGTGTGATCCATCTCATTTACTGATCCTCATAGTTGCCAATAGGGTAATATTGTTCCTTTACTGCATCCACAAAAAAATCCCAAGTGGGATCGACCCGATATATTCCAGACTCCTCTGTGGAACTTTGCTCCCAATAAGTTTCCCACCAACGTTTGACATGAGGGAGAGATTTAAGGAGTGCGAAGGTGATATTTTCTTTGTCGAAACAATTGTGAACCAAGAAATAACCTTCTTGTGGAGTTAACCATTTTTCTAGGTCTTCTCCATCTATTTGTCCTTCAAATACAAGAATATAAAAATTTACTTGTACCTTGAAAGGCGAGGTGCCTCCAAAGTGGTCACTTGATGAAGATGCACCTGATGCTATCGGCAGGCATTGAAGGATGTGGAAAAAATTCTCCATCATTTCATCCCTCTGTCGTGTGAGAGCCTTCTCAAGTAGCAGATTGAGAGGATCCTCTGCTCTGTTGTTTTTCTTTTCTTCCGCCATTGAGGGTTTCTTGGGTGTGCGACAGTGATTGTTTTCAAGAGAGACAAGCTCGAGACCCAACTTGCTTTACTCGGATCTTGTCGGGGACATGCACTGAAAAAAATGACCAAGAGAAGCCTACTCTAATACCACTGATCCATATTATTTTCAACACGAAATGAGAGTAGAGATATAATAAATAAATCCACAAAGATATCATGTATATCCAATTATATAACAAAAATATAATAGAGATGCAACCATAAACACAGAGATATAGTAATACACGATTTCTATTAATGAAAGAAATGTACAGAGACTCTAAAAATACAAAGTGAAAGACTCGCTAGAATGTTGGCAGCTTATTATCTCTGAGAAGAGATGTGACAACTACTCTCATTCTCAAGAAGATCATTACAATGAGGCTCTGAAGGCCTTTTTAAAATAAACAGGAATGCCAAAAATCCTAGACATCCAAAAACCTAACCCTAGGAGATGAAGCGCACTTATCCAGATTTTATTAGAAGAACGAAATGAATACAGATTATTAACAGGTGCTTAACACAAAATAACAAAGATATAGTAAAAATGGTTTTCTATTCAATAATGAAATAAGCTGAAACTGTAAAATGCAGCGGAAACAAGCTTGTTGGAATGGTGGTGGCTTATCTCCGAGAAGAGATGTGAGGGCAACGTGCATTCGCAAGAAGATATTTACAATGAGGATCTGAAGGCCTTTTTAAAATAAACAGGAATTCCAAAAACCCTAGACATCCAAAAACCTAACTCTAGCAGTTGAAGTGCATAAAGTCATGTGGGCCCCATTTGGGTAAGTGAGTACATCAACTTCCCGGGGTCATAATTTTTGCATACGATCTCCGTTTTAGGCGTGTGATAGCTCGTTAGAAAGGTATTGTCAAGGAGATTCATTTTGGGGGATCAGTAATTCCTTTGGATATAATTGAGAACCTCAATCTCAAAAAACCTTCATTTGAGCCCTCAAAATGGCCTCGAAAGTTAAAAACTACTAAAAATAGTAAATTGTCAAAATTGCCAGAAAACTATTTTGAGCCAGTCAGAAAAGGTGGGCGGCCACCGATATCCACCTAGATCATTCCTCCCTCCTTAGGAAGAAATGGTCTCCATTGTGTTGAGTTCCCAGGGGAGAGGGAAAAGTGTTTGTTGAATCTGCATCTTGGTGAGTTGCTTGGCTTGCTGGAGATGTCGCGTTGCTCAGTTTGTGGAAGTCTGTCACGAACCTATTGAGGCTGAGGTTGTTCAACAAGTCGGGCTACATGATAGGACGGTGTGTAGAATGAATCTTTTCACTTTGATACAACCTTGTTGACCTGCTTATGTTGGATAGAAGGTGTAATGTCCTTCTGTTCCCCTTTTGAACAGAATGTGAAGAAGCTGAATTTTGCAGTATGAGATACTACCTTTTGACACTTTTTTGGTAGAACAGTATTCGAAACTATCTCTGGTATCCTATAGAGATTACCCCACAAAGTAATAATGACACTGCAGGGTCGAGACTTATAAACAACATGGCTCTTCCACATATATGGTTGGCCCAAGAGAACATCACAGACATCCAGTGGGGAAACATCACATAATACCTCATCCTTGAAGGGTTGGATGTTGTATGAAAATAGACATTGTTGGCTGACACGAAGATCTCATCCTTGGTGAAGCCACCCGATGTTGTATGGCTGCAGTTGTGGTGTTGTCCACAATCCCAACTGTTTGATGACCTCTGCTGAGATGAGGTTCTTTTGGCTTCCACTATCAACAATAAAATGCAGCAAGGTCCCCTTCACCCACATCTGTGAATGAAAAAGATGTTCCCCCTCTTCAGGATCTGTTGGTTCTTCTGGTTGAATTGTTGCGGTCGCGACAATAGCAGTGGGGTCCACGTCAATGATATATCCCTTACCATTATTTTCATAATCAGATTCTGAATCAGGGTTCGGCTCTTTGTCTTTGATCTCGGCCACCAATGGTTGTTTTGAGCGATTCATCGGTTTTGTGCCAGGGGATTGTGTGGAACTCACACCATTTTCTAGTGTCCTTCTTTGTCTTCCCGTGACC
>ML776938.1:1048490-1069454 GCA_009831015.1 Picea engelmannii | reverse complement strand
CGGCCACCAATGGTTGTTTTGAGCGATTCATCGGTTTTGTGCCAGGGGATTGTGTGGAACTCACACCATTTTCTAGTGTCCTTCTTTGTCTTCCCGTGACCCTTCTTTTCCTATGTCTTGGACTAGTTTTTGGGAGACTGTTTGTTACGGCCGTCTTTGTCATTCTTTGGTTGTTGCGGATTTGTAGACCTGAACTCCCGTTTGTTCTGGTGCTTCAATTTCTGCTAAATTTTAACAGCATATCGATAAGAATCACCGAGTCATGAGATGTCTAGAAAATCCATTTCAGTCTGGATGTATTTGTGTAGAGCCCCATGGTATTTCAAAACCAAATGTCGTTCGGAGTCTTTGATACCCATCTTGGTGTACAAGGTATGGAAGGTATTGGTGAAATCCAAAACTTCTTGGCCCTCTCTTGCCACAGTGTGGTCCATCTCATGTACTGGTCCTCATAGTTTCCAACAAGGTAATATTATTCCTTTACCACATCCACAAAAAAATCCCAAGTGGGATCGGCCCCATATATTCCAAACTCCTCTGTGGAACTATGCTCCCAGCAAGTTTCCCACCAATGTTTTACATGAGGGAGAGCTTTAAGGAGTACAAAGGTGATCTTTTCTTTGTCGGAAAAATTGTGAACTGAGAAATAAACTTCTAGCAGAGTTAACCATTTTTCTAGGGCTTCTGCATCTATCTGTCCTTGAAATATAGGAATATCAAAATTTACTTGTACCTTGAAAGGCGAGGTGCCTCCAAAGTGGTCGCTTGATGAATATGCACCTGATGCTATCGGTAGGTGTTGAAGGATGTGGGAAAAATTCTCCATCATTTCGACCCTCTGTCGCGTGAGAGCTTGCTCAAGCAGTAGATTGATAGGATCTTCTTCTCTGTCATTTTTCTTTTCTTCCGCCATTGAGGGTTTATTGCGTGAGAGAGAGCAATTGTCTTCAAGAGAGACAAGCTCGAGACCCAACTTGCTATACTCGAATATTGTCGGGGACATGCACTAAAAAAAATGACCAAGAGAAGCCTACTCTGATACCACTGATCCGTATTATTTTCAGCATGAAATGAGAGCGGATATATAATAAAGAAATGCACATAGATATCGTGTATATCTAATTATATAACAGAAATATATCAGAGATGCAACCATAAACACATAGATACAGTAATACACTATTTCTATTAATGAGATAAATGTAAAGAGACTGTAAAAATACAGAGGGAAAGACTCACTAGAATGGTGGAAACTTATTATCTCTGATAAGATATGTGACGGTTACTCGCATTCGCAAGAAGATCATTACAATGAGGCTCTGAAGGCCTTTTTAAAATAAACAGGAATGCCAAAAACCCTAGACATCCAAAAACCTAACCCTAGGAGATGAAGCACATTGATTCAGATTTTATGAGCAGAACAAAATGAATACAGATTATTAACAAGTGCTTAACACAAAATAACGGAGATACAGTAAAATAAGTTTTCTATTCAATAACGAAATAAGGTGAAACTGTAAAATGCAACGGAAACAAGCTTGTTGGAATGATGACGGCTTATCTCTAAGAAGAGATGTGATGGTTCTGCACATTCGCGAGAACATATTTACAATGAGGCTCTAAAGGCCTTTTTAAAATAAAAAGGAATGCCAAAAACCCTACACATCCAAAAACTTAACCCTAGGATATGAAGCGCCAAAAGTCATGTGGGCTCTGTTTGGGTAAGTGAGTACATCAACTTCCCGGGGTCCTAACTTTTGCATATGATCTCCGTTTTAGGTGTGTGATAGCTCGTTGGAAAGGTATTGTCAAGGAGATTAATTTTTCATTATCAATCATTCCTTTGGCTATAATTATGGACCTAAAAAAAAAACCTTCATTTGGGCCTTCAAAGTTAAAAACTGCTAAAAATAGTAAATTGCAAAAATTGCCAGAAAACTGTTTTTAACCAGTTGAAAAAGGTGGGTGGCCACCGATATCCACCTGGATCAATCCTCCCTCCTTAGGAATAAATTGTATCCATTGTGTTGATTTCCCAGGGGAGAGGAAAAATCATTTGTTGAATCTGCATCTTGGTGAGTTGCTTGCCTTGCTGGAGACGTCGCACTCCTCAGTTTGTGGAAGTTAGTCACGAGCCTGTTGAGGCTAAGGCTGTTCAACAAGTCAAGATACATGAGAGGAAAATGTGCAGAAGGAATCTTTGCACTTTTCTACAACCTTGTCTACCTGCTTCTGTTGGAGAGAAGGTGCAATGTCCTTCTGTTCCCCTTTTGAACAAATTGTGAAGAAGCTGAATTTTACAGCATGAGATACTACCTTGCGGAACTTTTTTGGTGGAATAGTAGTCGGAACTACCTCTAGTATTCTATAGAGATGACCCCCAAAAGTAAATATGACACTGCGGGGTCGAGACTCATAAACAACATGGTGCTTCCACATATATGGTTGGCCCAAGAGAACACCATATACATCCAGTGGGGTAACATCACATAATACCTCATCCTTGAAGGGATGGGTGTCATATGACAATCGACATTGTTGGTTGACATGAAGATCTGTTCCTTGGTGAATCCACCCGATGTTGTATGGTTGCGGGGGTGGTGTTGTTAACAATCCCAACTGTTTGACGACCTCTGCTGAGATGAGGTTCTTTTGGCTTCGGCTATCAACAACAAAATGCAGCGGGGTCCCTTTCACCCACATCTATGAATGAAAAATATGTTCCCAAAAAAACCCTAGACATCCAAAAACCTAACCCTAGGAGATGAAGTGCCAAAAGTCATGTGGGCCCCGTTTGGGTAAGTGAGTACATCAACTTCCCAGGGTCGTAACTTTTGCATACGATCTTTGTTTGAGGTGTGTGATAGCTCATTGGAAAGGTATCATTGAGGAGATTCATTTTGGGGGCTAAATCATGCCTTTTATTATCATTGATAACCTCAGTCTTGAAAAACCTTCATTTGGGCCCTCAAAATGGCCCCGAAAGTTAAAAACTGCTAAAAATAGTAAATTGCCAAAATTGCTAGAAAATTGTTTTGAGCTAGTCGGAAAAGGTGGGTGGCCACCGATATCCACCTGGATCAATCCTCCCTCCTTAGGAATAAATGGTCTCCATTGCATTGAGTTCTCGGGGGAGAGGGAAAAGCGTTTGCTGAATCTGCATCTTGGTGAGTTGCTTGCCTTGCTAGAAACGTTGTGTTGCTCAGTTTGTGGAAGTCTGTCATGAACCTGTTGAGGCTAAGGTTGTTCAATAAGTCAGGCTACATGAGAGGAAGGTGTGCAGAAGGAATCTTTGCACTTTGTTGCAACCTTGTCGACCTGCTTCTGTTGGATAGAAGGTGCAATGTCCTTATGTTCCCCTTTTGAACAGATTGTGAAGAAACTAAATTTTGCAGCATGAGATACTACATTGTGGCATGTTTTTGGTGGAACAGTAATCAGAACTACCTCTGGTATTTTATAGATATGACCCCCAAAAGTAACAATGACATTGCGGGGTCGAGTCTCATAAACAGTATGGCGCTTCCACATATATGGTTGGCCCAAGAGAACATCACAAACATCCAGTGGGGAAACATCACATAATACCTCATCCTTGAAGGGCTAGATGTCGTATGACAATCGACACTTCTTGCTGACATGAAGATCTCATCCTTAGCTAAGCCACCCGATGTTGTATGGCTGCATGTGTGGTGTTGTTGACAATCCCAACTGTTTGACGACCTATGTTGAGATGAGGTTCTTTTGGCTTTCGCTATCAACAATAAAATGCAGTAGGGTCCCCTTCACCCACATCTATGAATGAAAAATATGTTCGCCCTCTTCAATATTTGTTGGTTCTTCTGGTTGAATTGTTGTGGTCTCGACAATAGCAGTGGGGTCCACGTCAATGATCTGTCCCTTACCATTATTTTTAGAATCAAATTCTGAATCAGGGTTCGGCTCTTTGTCTTTGATCTCAACCACCAATGATTGTTTTGTGCGACATTCATCGGTATTGTGCCAGGGGCTTTTGTGGAACTCGCACCATTTTCCAGTGTCCTTCTTCGTCTTCCTGTGACCCTTCTTTTCCTGTGTCTTGGATTGGATTTCAAGAGAATATTTTTTAGGGTCGTCTTTGTCATACTTTGGTTGTTGTGGATTTGCAGACCCAATCTCCCGTTTGTTCCGGTGCTTAAATTTCTGCTCAATTTTAACAGCATATCGATAAGAAGCATTGAGTGATGAGATGTCACAAAAATCCATTTCATCCTGGATTTATCTTTTTAGATCCCCATAGTATTTCAGAACCAAATGTCGCTCAGATTCTTTGATACCCAGCTTGGTGCACAAGGTATGGAAGGTACTAGTGAAATCTGGAACTTCTTAGCCCCTCTGTTGTTGTAGTGTGGTCCATATCATGTACTGGTCCTCATAGTTTCCAATAGGATAATACTGTTCCTTTACCACATCCAAAAAAAAATCCGAAGTGGGATCGGCCCCATATATTACAGACTCCTTTGTGGAACTTTGCTCCCAGTAAGTTTCCCACCAATGTTTGACATGAGGGAGAGCTTTAAGGAGTGTGAAGGTGCCTCCAAAGTGGCCACTTCATGAAGATGCGCCTGTTGCTATCGGTAGGCATTGAAGTATGTGCGAAAAAATCTCCATCATTTTGTCCCTCTGTCACGTGAGAGCTTGCTCAAGTAGCAAATTGATAGGATTGCCTACTCTGTCATTTTTCTTTTCTTCCGCCATTCAACATTTCTTGGGTGTGCGAGAGCGATTGTCTTCAAGAGTGACAAGCTCGACACCCAACTTGCTATAATTGAATCTTTTGGGGGACATGCACTGAAAAAAATGATCAAGAGAAGCCTGCTCTAATACCACTGATCCAGATTATTTTTGGCACGAAATGAGAATGGAGATATAATAAAGAAATGCACAAAGATATCGCATATATCCAATTATATAACAGAAATATATCAGAGATACAACCATAAACACAGAGATACAATAATACACGATTTCTATTAATGAAAGAAATGTACAAAGACTGTAAAAATATAGAGTGAAAGACTTGCTAGAATGGTGACAGCTTATCTCTAAGAAGATATTTGACGGCTACTTGCTTTTGCAAGAAGATCATTACAATGAGGCTCTAAAGGCCTTTTTAAAATAAACAGGAATACCAAAAACCCTAGACATCCAAAAACCTAACCCTAGGAGATGAAGTGCACTGATCCGGATTTTATGAGTAGAACAAAATAAATACAAATTATTAATAGGTGCTTAACACAAAATAACAGAGATACAGTAAAACTGATTTTCTATTCAATAACAAAATAAGCTGAAACTGTAAAATGCAATGGAAACAAGCTTGTTGGAATGGTGGCGGCTTATCTTTGAGAAGAGATGTGACGGCAGTATGAATTCACAAGGAGATAATTACAATGAGACTCTGAAGGTATTTTTAAAATAAACAGAAATGCAAAAACCCTAGACATCCAAAAACATAACCCTAGGAGATGAAGCACCAAAAGTCATGTGGGCCCCATTTGGGTAAGTGAGTATATCAACTTCTCGGGGTCTTAACTTTTGCATACGATCTTCGTTTTAGGTGTGTGATAGCTCGTTGGAAAGGTATCGTCGAAGAGACTCATTTGTGAAAATTTTATCCCAGTAAGTTTCCCACCAATGTTTGACATGAGGGAGATATTTAAGGAGTGCAAAGGTGATATTTTCTTTGTCGGGAAAATTGTGAACTGAAAAATAACCTTCTAGAAGAGTTAACTATTTTTCTAGGGATTGTGCATCTATCTGTCCTTCAAATATAGGAATATCAAAATTTACTTGTACCTTGAAAGGTGAGGTGCCTCCAAAGTGGTCACTTGATGAAGATTCCCCTGATACTATCAGTAGGCATTGAAGGATGTGGGCAAAATTATCTATCATTTCGTCCCTTTGTTGCGTGAGAGCTTGCTCAAGAAGCAGATTGATAGGATCATCTTCTGTCGTTTTTATTTTCTTCTGCCATTGAGGGTTTCTTGGGTGTGCGAGAGCGATTGTTTTCAAGAGAGACAAGCTCGACACCCAACTTTCTACACTCAGATCTCCTCAAGGACATGCACTAAAAAAAAATGATCAAGAGAAGCCTGCTCTAACACCACTGGTCCAGATTATTTTCGGCATGAAATGAGAGCAGAGATATAATAAAGAAATGCACAGAGATATTGCGTATATCCAATTATATAACAAAAATATATTAGAGATACAAACATAAACACAGTGAAAGACTCGCTAGAATGGTGACAACGTATCTCTAAGAATAGATGTGACGGCTACTCGCATTCGCAAGAAGATCATTACAATGAGGCTCTGAAGGCCTTTTTAAACTAAACAGGAATGTCAAAACTCTAGACATCCAAAAACCTAACCCTAGGAGATGAAGCGCACTGATCCAGATTTTATGAGAAGAACTAAATGATAATAGATCATTAGCAGGTGCTTAACACAAAATAAAAGATATACAGTAAAATTGGTTTTCTATTCAATAACAAAATAAGCTGAAACTATAAAATGCAGCGGAAACAAGCTTGCTAGAATGGTGGCGGCTTATCTCGGAGAAGAGATGTGACGGCAACGTGCATTCCCAAGAAGATCATTGCAATGAGTCTCTGAAGGCATTTTTAAAATAAATAGGAATGAAAAAAACCCTAGACATCCAAAAACATAACCCTAGGAGATGAAGTGTCAAAATTCATGTGGTCCCTGTTTGGGTAAGTGAGTATATCAACTTCCTGGGGTCGTAACTTTTGCATACGATCTCCGTTTTAGGCATGTGATAGATCGTTGGAAAGGTATCGTTGAAGATATTAATTTTGGGGGGTAAATCATGCCTTCTACTATTATTGAGAACCTCAATCTCTAAAAACCTTCATTTGGGCCCTCAAAATGGCCCCGAAAGTTAAAAACTGCTAAAAATAGTAAATTGCCAAAATTGCCAGAAAATTGTTTTGAGCAAGTCAGAAAAGGTGGGTGGCCATTGATATTCACCTGGATCAATCCTCCCTCCTTAGGAAGAAATGTTCTCCATTGCGTTGAGTTCCCAGGGGAGAGGGAAAAACGTTTGCTGAATATATATCTTGGTGAGCTACTTTCCTTGCTGGAGACGTCACGCTGCTCAGTTTGTGGAAGTCTGTCACGAACCTATTGTGGTTGAGGTTGTTCAAAATGTCGGGCTACATGAGAGGACAGTGTGCCGAAGGAATCTTTGAGCTTTGTTTCAACCTTGTCGGCCTGATTCTATTGGATAGAAGGTGCACTGTCCTTTTGTTCCCCTTTTCAACAGATTGTGAAGAAGCTAAATTTTGCAACATGAGATACTACCTTGCGGCACTTTTTTGGTGGAACAGTAGTCGAAACTACCTCTAGTATTCTATAGATATGACCCCCCAAAGTAACAATGAAACTACGGGGTCGAGACTCATAAACAGCATGGCACTTCCACATATATGGTTGGCCCAAGAGAACCTCATAGACATCCAGTGGGGCAACATCACATAATACTTCATCCTTGAAGGGTTGGATGTCGTATGAAAATTGACACTGCTGGCTAACACAAAGATCTTGTCCTTGGCGAAACCACACGATGTTGTATGGTTGCGGGTGTGGTGTTGTTGACAATCCCAACTGTTTGAGGACCTCTACTGAGATAAGGTTCTTTTGGCTTCCACAATCAAAAATATAATGTAGTGGGGTCCCCTTCACCCACATCTGTGAATGAAAAATACGTTCCCCCTCTTCGCAATCTGTTGGTTCTTTTGGTTGAATTGTTTCAGTCGCAACAATAGCATTGGGGTCCGCATCAATGATCTGTCCCTTACCATTATTTTCAAAATCAGATTCTGAATCAGGGTTTGGCTCTTTGTCTTTGATCTCGGCCACCAATGATTGTTTTGAGCGACATTCATCAGTGTTGTGCCAGGGGATTTTGTGGAACTCTCACCATTTTCCAGTGTCCTTCTTTGTCTTCCTGTGACCCTCATTTTCCTGTGTCTTGGACTGGTTTTCGGTAGACTGTTTGTTAGGGCCATCTTTGTCATACTTTGGTTGTTGCGTATTTGCAGACCCGA
Organism: Picea engelmannii; assembly: GCA_009831015.1. Taxonomy (NCBI): domain Eukaryota; kingdom Viridiplantae; phylum Streptophyta; class Pinopsida; order Pinales; family Pinaceae; genus Picea; species Picea engelmannii. The sequence goes on along the minus strand of ML776938.1, from coordinate 1,061,340 downwards.
ACTCCCATTTGTTCTGGTGCTTAAATTTCTGCTCAATTTTAACAACATATTGTTAAGCAACACCAAGTGATGAGATGTCCAGAAAATACATTTCAATCTGGATGTATCTGTGTAGAGCCCGACGGTATTTTAGAAACAAATGTCGCTCGGAGTCTTTGATAACCATCTTGGTGCGCAAGGTATGGAAGGTATTGGTGAACTCTGGAACTTCTTGGCCCCTCTCTTGCCACAGTGTGGTCCATCTCATGTACCGGTCCTCATAGTTGCCAACAGGGTAATACTGTTCCTTTACCGCATCCACAAAAAAATCCCAAGTGGGTTCGGCCCCATATATTCCATACTCCTTTGTGAAACGTTTCTCCCAATAAGTTTCCCACCAATGTTTGACATGAGGGAGAGCATTATGGAGTGCGAAGGTGATATTTTCTTTGTCAAAAAGATTGTGAACCGAGAAATAACCTTCTAGCAAAGTTAACCATTTTTCTAGGGCTTCTGCATCTATCTATCCTTCAAATACAGGAATATCAAAATTTACTTATACCTTGAAAGGAGAGGTGCCTCCAAAGTGGTCGCTTGATAAAAATTCACCTGATGCTATCGGTGGGCATTGAAGGATGTAGGCAAAATTGTCCATCATTTCATCCCTATGTCGCGTGAGAGCTTGCTCAAGAAGAAGATTGATAGGATCGTCTACTCTTTTGTTTTTCTTTTCTTCCACCATTAAGCATTTCTTGGGTGTGCGAGACTGATTATCTTCAAGAGAGACAGGCATAAGACCCAACTTTCCATACTCGGATCTCGTCGGGGACATGAACTGAAAAAAACAATCAAGAGAAGCCTCCTCTGATACCACTGATCTGAATTATTTTCGGCACGAAATGAAAGCGGAGATATAATAAATAAATACATAGAGATATCACGTATATCCAATTATATAACAGAAATATATCAAAGATGCAACCATAAACACAGAGGTACAGTAATACACGATTTCTATTAACAAAAGAAATGTACAGAGACTTTAAAAATATAGAGTGAAAGACTCACTAGAATGGTGGTAGTTTGTCTCTAAGAAGAGATGTGAGGGCTACTCGCATTCGCAAGAAGATCATTACAATGAGGCTCTGAAGGCTTTTTTAAAATAAATAGGAATGCCAAAAACACTAGACATCCAAAAACCTAACCCTAGGAGATGAAGCGCATTGATATGGATTTTATGAGTAGAACAAAATGAATATAGATTATTAACAAGGGCTTAACACAAAATAACACAGATACATTAAAACTGGTTTTCTAGTCAATAACGAAATAAGCTGAAACTGTAAAATGCAATGGAAACAAGCTTGCTGGAATGGTGGCGGCTTATCTCTGAGAAGAGATGTGACGACAGCGTGCATTTGCAAGAATATCATTACAATGAGGCTCTGAAGGGATTTTTAAAATAAACAGGAATGCCAAAAACCCTAGACATTCAGAAACCTAACCCTAGGAGATGAAGTGTCAAAAGTCATGTGGGCCCCGTTTGGGTAAGTGAGTACATCAACTTCTCGGGGTCGTAACTTTTGCATATGATCTCCGTTTTAGGCGTGTGATAGCTCGTTGCAAATGTATCATCGAGGAGATTCATTTTGTCAGCTCAATCATTCCTTTGGCCATTATTAATAATGTCAATCTCAAAAAACCTTCATTTGGGCCCTCAAAATGGCCACAAAAGTTAAAAAATGCTAAAAATAGTAAATTGCCAAAATTTCCAGAAAATTGTTTTAAGCTAGTCAAAAAAGGTGGGTGGCCACTGATATCCACCTGGATTAATCCTCCCTCCTTAGGAAGAAATATTTTCCAATGTGTTGAGTTACCAGGGGAGAGGGAAAAGCATTTGTTGAATCTGCATCTTGGTGAGCTGCTTGGCTTGCTAGAGACGTCACGTTGCTCAGTTTGGAGAACTCACACCATTTTCTAGTGTCCTTCTTTGTCTTCTCATGACCCTTCTTTTCCTCTGTCTTGGACTAGTTTTCGGGAGACTATTTGTTAGGGCTATCTTTTTCATACTTTGATTGTTGTGGATTTGCAGACCCCAACTCTCGTTTGTTCTGGTGCTTAAATTTATGCTCAATTTTAACAGCATATCGATAAGCAACACTGAGTGATGAGATGTCCAGAAAATCCATTTCAGTTATGATGTATCTGTGTAGAGCCCCACGGTATTTCAGAACCAAATGTCGCTCAGAGTCTTTGATACCCATCTTGGTGCGCAAGGTATGGAAGGTATTGGTGAACTCTGTAACTTCTTGGCCCCTCTCTTGCCACAGTGTGGTCCATCTCATGTACTGGTCCTCATAGTTGTCAATAGGGTAATACTATTCCTTTACCGCATCCACACAAAAATCCCAAGTGTGATTGGCCCCATATATTCTAGACTCCTTTATGGAACTTTGCTCCCAGTAAGTTTCCCACCAATGTTTGACATGAGGGAGAGATTTAAGGAGTGCGAAGGTGATCTTTTCTTTGTCAGAAAAATTGTGAACTGAGAAATAACCTTCTAGCAGAGTTAACCATTTTTCTAGGGCTTCTACATCTATCTGTCCTTCAAATATAGGAATATCAAAATTTACTTGTACCTTGAAAGGTCAGGTGCCTCCAAAGTGGTATCTTGATGAATATGCGCCTGATGCTATCGCCAGGCATTGAAGGATGTGGGAAAAATTCTCCATCATTTCTCTCCTTTGTCGCGTGAGAACTTTCTCAAGCAACAGATTTATAGAATCGTCTGTTCTGTCATTTTTCTTTTCTTCCACCATTGAGGTTTTCTTGGGTGTACGAGAGTGATTGTCTTCAAGAGAGACAAGCTCGAGACTCAACTTGCTATACTCAGATCTCGTCGGGGACATGCACTAAAAAAAATGATCAAGAGAAGCCTGCTCTGATACCACTAATCCGGATTATTTTCATCATGAAATGAGAGCTGAGATATAATAAATAAAATCATAGAGATATCGTGTATATCCAATTATATAATAGAAATATATCAGAGATGCAACCATAAACACAGAGATACAGTAAAACACGATTTCTATTAATGAAAGAAATGTACAGAGACTCTAAAAATAAAGAGTGAAAGACTCGCTAGAATGGTGGCAGCTTATTATCTCTGAGAAGAGATGTGACGACTACTCACATTCACAAGAAGATCATTACAATGAGGCTCTGAAGGACTTTTTAAAATAACAGGAATGCCAAAAACCCTAGACATCCAAAAACCTCACCCTAGTAGATCAAGCGCACTGATCAATATTTTATGAGAAGAACGAAATGAATATAGATTATTAAAAGGTGATTAACACAAAATAATAGAGATACAGTAAAAATGGTTTTCTATTCAATAACGAAATAAGCTGAAACTGTAAAACGTAGGGGAAACAAGCTTGTTGGAAATGTGGCTACTTATCTCTGAGAAGAGATGTGACGGCAGTGTGCATTCGCAAGAAGATCATCACAATGAGGCTCTGAAGGCATTTTTAAAATAAACAGGAATTCCAAAAACCCTATACATCCAAAAACCTAACCCTAGGAAATGAAGCGCCAAAACTCATGCGGGCCCCATTTGGGTAAGTGAGTACATCAACTTCCCGGGGTTGTAACTTTTGCATACAATCTCCGTTTTAGGCGTGTGATAGATCGTTGGAAAGGTATTGTCAAGGAGATTCATTTGGGGGGATCAATTATTCTTTTATATAACATTTAGAACCTCAATATTGAAAAAAAAAATCATTTGGGCCCTCAAAATGGCCCCGAAAGTTAAAAACTACTAAAAATAGTAAATTGTGAAAATTGCCAGAAAACTATTTTGAGCTAGTTGGAAAAGGTGGGTGGCTACCGATATCCACCTATATCAATCCTCTCTCCTTAGGAAAAAATGGTCTCCATTGCATTGAGTTCCCGGGGGAGAGGGAAAAGCGTTTGCTAAATCTACATCTTGGTGAGTTGCTTGCCTTCCTGGAGACGTCACGCTGCTCAGTTTGTGGAAGTCTGTCACGAACTTGTTGAGGCTGAGGCTATTCAAAAAGTTGGGATACATGAGAGAACGGTGTGCATAAAGAATCTTTGCACTTTGTTGCAACCTTGTCGACCTTATTCTATTGGATAGAAGGTCCAATGTCCTTCTGTTCCCCTTTTGAAAAGATTGTGAAGAAGCTGAATTTTGTAGCATGAGATACTACCTTGGCTGACATGAAGATCTCATCCTTGGTGAAGCCACCCAGTTTTGTATGGTTCTGGGTGTGGTGTTGTTGACAATCCCAACTATTTGACGACCTCTGCTGAGATGAGTTTCTTTTGGCTTCCGCTATCAACAATAAAATGCAGCGGGATCCCCTTCACCCACACATGTGAATGAAAAAGACGTTCCCCCTCTTCAAGATCTGTTGGTTCTTCTATTTGAATTGTTGTGGTAGCGACAACAATAATGAGGTCTGCATCAATGATCTGTCCCTTACCATTATTTTCAGAATGAGATTTTAAATCAGGGTTCATCTCTTTGTCTTTGATCTCAGCCACCAATCACTGTTTTGAGCGACATTCATCGATGTGGTGCCAAGGGATTTTATGGAACTCGCACCATTTTCTGGTGTCCTTCTTTGTCTTCCCATGACCCTTCTTTTTCTGTCTCTTGGACTGGTTTTCGGGAGACTATTTTTTAGGGTTGTCTTTGTCATAATTTTTTTGTTGTGGATTTCCAGACCTGAACTCCCGTTTGTTCTGGTGCTTAAATTTCTTCTCAATTTTAACAGGATATCGATAAGAAGCACCAAGTGATGAGATGTACAGAAAATCCATTTTAGTCTAAATGTATCTGTGTAGATCTCCAGATTATTTAAGAACCAAATTTCGCTTGGAGTCTTTGATACCCAGCTTGGTGCACAAGGTATTGAAGGTATTGGTGGACTGTAGAACTTTTTGGCCCCTCTCTTGCCGCAGTGTGGTCCATCTCATGTACTGGTCCTCATAGTTGCCAATAGGGTAATGTTGTTCCTTTACCGCATCCACAAAAAAATCCCAAGTGGGATCGGCCCCATATATTCCGGACTCCTTTGTGGAATTTTTCTCTCAATAATTTTCCCGCCAATGTTTGACATGAGGGAGATCTTTAAGGAGTGTGAAGGTGATCTTTTCTTTGTCGGAAAAAATTGTGAACCAAGAAATAAACTTCTAGTAGAGTTAACCATTTTTCTAGGGCTTCTCCATCTATCTGTCCTTCAAATACAGGAATATCAAAATTTACTTATACCTTGAAAGGCGAGGTTCCTCAAAAGTGCCCGCTTGATGAAGATGCACTTGATGCTAGCGGCAGACGTTGAAGGATGTGGGAAAAATTCTCCATCATTTCATCCCTCTGTCGCGTGAGAGCTTTCTCAAGCAGCAAATTGATAGGATCATCTTCTCTGTTGTTTTTATTTTCTTCCGCCATTGAGGGTTTCTTGGTTGTGCGAGAGAGATTGTCTTCAGGAGTGACAAGCTCGAGACCCAACTTGCTATACTCGGATCTCATCGGGGACATGCAATGATAAAAATGATCAAGAGAATCTTGCTCTGATACCACTGATCTAGATTATTTTTGGCACTAAATGAGAGTGGAGATATAATAAATAAATGCACAGAGATATCGTGTATATCCAATTATATAAAAGAAATATATCAGAGATGCAACCATAAACACAGAGATACAGTAATACACGATTTCTATTAATGAAAGAAATGTACAGAGACTGTAAAAATACAGAGTGAAAGACTCACTAGAATGGTGGCAGCTTATTATCTCTGAGAAGAGATGTGACGGCTACTCGCATTCGCAAGAATATCATTACAATGAGGCTCTGAAGGCCTTTTTAAAATAAACAGGAATGCCAAAAACCCTAGACATCCAAAAACCTATCCCTAGGAGATGAAGCACTTATCCGGATTTTATGAGAAGAATGAAATGAATATAGATTATTAATAGGTTCTTAACACAAAATAACAGAGATACAATAAAACTTTTTTTCTATTCAATAATGAAATAAGCTGAAACTATAAAATGCAGCGGAAACAAGCATGCTAGAATGGTGGTGACTTATCTATGAGAAGATATGTGACGGCAACACGCATTCACAAGAAGATCATTACAATGAGGCTTTGAAGGCCTTTTTAAAATAAACAGGAATTCCAAAAACCCTAGACATCCAAAAACCTAACCCTAGGAGATGAAGCGCCAAAAGTCATGTGGGCCTCGTTTGCATAAGTGAGTACATCAATTTCCCGGGGTCATAACGTTTGCATACGATCTTTGTTTTAGGCGTGTGATAGCTCATTGGAAAGGTATCATCAAGGAGATTCATTTTGGGTTCGCAATCATGCCTTTGGCTATCATTGAGAACCTCAATCTAGAAAAACCTTCATTTGGGCCCTCAAAATGGCCCTGAAAGTTAAAAACTGCCAAAAATAGTAAATTGCCAAAATTGCCAAAAAATTGTTTTGAGCTAGTAGGAAAAGGTGGGTGTCCATTGATATCCACCTCGATCAATCCTCCATCCTTATGAAGAAATGGTATCCATTGCATTTAGTTCCCAGGGGATAGGGAAATGCGTTTGTTGAATCTGCATCTTGGTGAACTTCTTGCCTTGCTAGAGACATCGTGATGCTTAGTTTGTGGATGTCTGTCATGAACCTGTTGAGGCTGAGGTTGTTAAACAAGTCGGGATACATGAGAGGATGGTGTGCAGAAGTAATATTTGCACTTTGTTGCAACCTTGTCGACCTGCTTCTATTTGATAGAAGGTGCAATGTCCTTCTGTTCCCCTTTTGAACAGATTGTGAAGATGCCGAATATTGCAACGTGAGATACTACCTTGTGGCACTTTTTTCGTGGAATAGTAGTCGGAACTACCTTTGGTATTCTATAGAGATGACCCCCCAAAGTAAAAATTACACTACGAGTTTGAGACTCAAAAACAGCATGGCGCTTCCACATATATGGTTGGCCCAAGAGAACATCACAGACATCCAGTGGGGCAACATCACATAATACCTCATCCTTGAAGGGCTAGATGTCGTATGACAATCGACACTGCTGGCTAACATGAAGATATATTCCTTGGTGAAGCCACATGATGTTGTATGGATGCAGGTGTGGTGTTGTTGACAATCCCAACCGTTTGATGACCTCTGCTGAGATGAGGTTATTTTGGCTTCCACCATCAACAATAAAATGCAGTGGGGTCCCCTTCACCCACATCTGTGAATGAAAAAGATGTTCCCCCTCTTCAGGATCTATTGGTTCTTCTGGTTGATTTGTTGTGATCGTGACAATAGTAGTGGGGTCCATGTCAATGATCTGTTCCTTACCATTATTTTCAAAATCAGATTCTGAATAAGGGTTCAGCTCTTTGTCTTTGATCTCGGCCATCAATGGCTATTTTGAGTGACATTCATCGGTGTTGTGCCAGGAGATTTTGTGGAAATCACACCATTTTCTGGTGTCCTTCTGTGTCTTGGATAGATTTTCGGGAGACTGTTTGTTAGGTACATCTTTGTCATACTTTGGTTGTTGCGGATTTGCAAACCCAAACTCCCATTATTTCTGGTGCTTAAATTTCTTCTCTATTTTAACAGCATATCGATAAGAAGCATTGATTGATGAGATGTCCAGAAAATCCATTTCAGTCTAGATGTATCTATGTAGAGACCCATGTTATTTCAGCACCAAATGTCACTTGGAGTCTTTGATGCGCCTGATGCTATCGGCAGGTGTCGAAGGATGTGGGAAAAATTCTCCATCATTTCTTCCCTATGTCACATGAGAGCTTGCTCAAGCAGTAGATTGATAGGATCATGTGCTCTGTCATTTTTCTTTTCTTCCTCCATTGAGGGTTACTTGGGTGTGCGATATCGATTGTCTTCAAGAGAGACAAGCTCGAGACTCAACTTGCTATACTCAGATATCGTCAAGGACATGCACTGAAAAAAATGATCAAGAGAAGCCTGCTCTGATACCACTGATCCAGATTATTTTTGGCACGAAATGAGAGTGAAGATATAATAAATAAATGCATAGAGATATCACGTATATCCAATTATATAACATAAATATATCAGAGATGCAACCATAAACACAGAGATACAGTAATACATGATTTCTATTAATGAAAGAAATGTACAGAGACTATAAAAATATAGAGTGAAAGACTCGCTAGAATGGTGGCAGCTTATCTCTGAGAAGAGATTTGATGGCTACTCGCATTCGCAATAAGATCATTACAATGAGGCTCTGAAGGCCTTTTTAAAATAAACAGGAATGCCAAAAACCCTAGACGTCCAAAAACCTAACCTTAGGAGATGAAGCACACTGATCTAGATTTTATGAGCAGAATGAAATGAATACAGATTATTAATAGTTTCTTAACACAAAATAACAAAGATACAATAAAACTAGTTTTCTATTCAATAACAAAATAAGATGAAAGTGTAAAATGCAGTGGAAACAAGCTTGTTGGAATGGTGGCGGCTTATCTCTAAAAAGAGATGTGATGGCAGCACGCATTCACAAGAAGATCATTACAATGAGGCTCTGAATCCCTTTTTAAAATAAACATAAATTCCAAAAACCGTAGACATCGAAAAAACTAACCCTAGGAGATGAAGCGCCAAAAGTCATGTGGGCCCCGTTTGGGTAAGTGAGTACATCAACTTCCCGGTGTCGTAACTTTTGCATACGATCACCGTTTTAGGCATGTGATAGCTCATTGGAAAGGTATCATCGAGGAGATTCATTTTGGGGGCTCAATAATTCTTTCAACTATAATTGAGAACCTCAATCTATAAAAACCTTCATTTGGGCCCTCAAAATGGCCCCGAAAGTTAAAAACTGCTAAAAATAGTAAATTGCCCAAATTGCCAGAAAATTGTTTTGAGCCTGTCCGAAAAGGTGGGTGGCCACCGATATCCACCTAGATCAATCCTCCCTCCTTAGAAAGAAATGGTATCCATTGCGTTAAATTCTCGAGGGAGAGGGAAAATCATTTGTTGAATCTGCGTCTTGGTGAGTTGCTTGTCTTATTGGAGACATTGTGTTGCTCTGTTTGTGAAAGTTTGTCACGAACCTGTTGAGGCTAAGGTTGTTCAACAAGTTGGGCTACATGAGAGGATGTTGTGAAGAAGGAATATTTGCACTTTTCTACAACCTTGTCGACCTGCTTCTGTTGGATAGAAGGTGCAATGTCCTTCTGTTCCCCTTTTGAACAGATTGTGAAGAAGCTGAATTTTGAAGAACCTTGTGGCATGTTTTTGGTGGAACAGTAGTCGAAACTACCTCTGGTATTCTATAGAGATGACCCCCCAAAGTAACAATGACACTGTGAGGTCGAGAATCATAAACAACAAGGTGCTTCCACATATATGGTTGCCCAAGAGAACATCACAGACATGCAGTGGGGCAACATCACATAATACCTCATCCTTCAAGGGTTGGATGTCATATGATAATCGACATTGTTCGCTGACATGAAGATCTCTTCCTTGGCAAAGCCACCCGATGTTGTATGGTTGTGGGTGTGGTGTTGTTGACAATCCCAAATGTTTGACAACCTCTGCTGAGATGAGGTTCTTTTAGCTTCCACTATCAAAAATAAAATGCAGCGGGGTCCCCTTCACCCACATCTGTGAATTAAAAAGACGTTCCCCCTCTTCACGATCTGTTGGTTCTTGTGATTGAATTGTTGCAGTCGCGACAATTGCAGTGGGGTCCATGTCAATGATCTGTCCCTTACCATTATTTTCATAATCAGAATATGAATAAGGGGCTGGCTCTTTTTCTTTGATCTTGGCCACAAATGATTGTTTTGAGCGACATTCATCGGTGTTGTGCCAGGGGCTTATGTGGAACTCGCACCATTTTTCAGTGTCCTTCTTTGTCTTCCCATGACTCTTCTTTTCCTGTGTCTTGGATTGGTTTTTGGGAGACTGTTTGTTAGGTCCATCTTTGTCATACATTGGTTGTTGCAGATTTGCAGACATGAACTCTCCTTTGTTCTTGTGCTTAAATTTCGGCTCAATTTTAACAACATATCGATAAGAAGGATAAAGTGATGAGATGTCCAAAAAATCCATTTCATTATGGATGTATCTATGTAGAGCCCCACAGTATTTCAAAACCAATTGTCGCTTGGAGTCTTTGATACCCAGCTTGGTGCGCAAGGTATGGAAGGTATTGGTGAACTTTGGAACTTCTTGGCCCCTCTCTTGCCATAGTGTGATCAATCTCATTTACTGATCCTCATAGTTGCCAATACGGTAATATTGTTCCTTTACTGCATCCACAAAAAAATCCCAAGTGGGATCGGCCCGATATATTCCAGACTCCTCTGTGGAACTTTGCTCCCAATAAGTTTCCCACCAACGTTTGACATGAGGGAGAGCTTTAAGGAGTGCGAAGGTGATATTTTCTTTGTCGAAACAATTGTGAACCAAGAAATAACCTTCTTGTGGAGTTAACCATTTTTCTAGGGCTTCTCCATCTATCTGTCCTTCAAATACAAGAATATAAAAATTTACTTGTACCTTGAAAGGCGAGGTGCCTCCAAAGTGGTCACTTGATGAAGATGCACCTGATGCTATCGGCAGGCATTGAAGGATGTGGGAAAAATTCTCCATCATTTCATCCCTCTGTCGTGTGAGAGCCTTCTCAAGTAGCGGATTGATAGGATCCTCTGCTCTGTTTTTTTTATTTTCTTCCTCCATTGAGGGTTTCTTGGGTGTGCGACAGCGATTGTCTTCAAGAGAGACAAGCTCGAGACCCAACTTGCTTTACTCGGATCTCGTCGGGGACATGCACTGAAAAAAATGACCAAGAGAAGCCTACTCTAATACCACTGATCCATATTATTTTCAGCACGAAATGAGAGTAGAGATATAATAAATAAATCCACAAATATATCATGTATATCCAATTATATAACATAAATATAATAGAGATGCAACCATAAACACAGAGATATAGTAATACACGATTTCTATTAATGAAAGAAATGTACAGAGACTCTAAAAATACAAACTGAAAGACTCGCTAGAATGGTGGCAGCTTATTATCTCTGAGAAGAGATGTGACAGCTACTCGCATTTGCAAGAAGATCATTACAATGAGGCTCTGAAGGCCTTTTTAAAATAAATAGGAATGTCAAAAATCCTAGACATCCAAAAACCTAACCCTAGGAGATGAAGCGCACTTATCCAGATTTTATTAGAAGAATGAAATGAATACAGATTATTAACAGGTGCTTAACACAAAATAACAGAGATATAGTAAAACTGCTTTTCTATTCAATAATGAAATAAGCTGAAACTGTAAAATGCAGCGGAAACAAGCTTGTTGGAATGGTGGTGGCTTATCTCCGAGAAGAGATGTGAGGGCAACGCGCATTCGCAAGAAGATATTTACAATGAGGATCTGAAGGCCTTTTTAAAATAAACAGGAATTACAAAAACCCTAGACATCCAAAAACCTAACCCTAGCAGTTGAAGTGCCAAAAGTCATGTGGGCCCCATTTGGGTAAGTGAGTACATCAACTTCCGAGGGTCATAATTTTTGCATACGATCTCCGTTTTAGGCGTGTGATAGCTCGTTAGAAAGGTATTATCAAGGAGATTCATTTTGGGGGATCAATAATGCCTTTTTCTATAATTGAGAACCTCAATATCAAAAAAACTTTCATTTGGGCCCTCAAAATGGCCTCGAAAGTTAAAAACTGCTAAAAATAGTAAATTGTCAAAATTGCCAGAAAACTATTTTGAGCCAGTCAGAAAAGGTGGGCGACCACTGATATCCACCTAGAACATTCCTCCCTCCTTAGGAAGAAATGGTCACCATTGTGTTGAGTTCCCAGGGGAGAGGGAAAAGTGTTTGTTGAATCTGCATCTTGGTGAGTTGCTTGCCTTGCTGGAGACGTCGCGTTGCTCAGTTTGTGGAAGTCTGTCACGAACCTATTGAGGCTGAGGTTGTTCAACAACTCGGGCTGCATGATAGGACGGTGTGTAGAATGAATCTTTACACTTTGATACAAACTTTTTGACCTTCTTATGTTTGATAGAAGGTGTAATGTCCTTCTGTTCCCCTTTTGAACAGAATGTGAAGAAGCAGAATTTTGCAGTATGAGATACTACCTTTCGACACTTTTTTGGTAGAACAGTAGTCAAAACTATCTCTGGTATCCTATAGATATGACCCCCCAAAGTAATAATGACACTGCAGGGTCGAGACTTATAAACAACATGGCTCTTCCACATATATGGTTGGCCCAAGAGAACATCACAGACATCCAGTGGGGAAACATCACATAATACCTCATCCTTGAAGGGTTGGATGTTGTATGAAAATAGACATTGTTGGCTGACATGAAGATCTCATCCTTGGCAAAGCCACCCGATGTTGTATGGCTACAGGTGTGCTGTTGTTCACAATCCCAACCATTTGATGACCTCTGCTGAGATGAGGTTCTTTTGGCTTCCACTATCAACAATAAAATGCAGCAGGGTCCCCTTCACCCACATCTGTGACTGAAAAAGATGTTCCCCCTCTTCAGGATCTGTTGGTTCTTCTGGTTGAATTGTTGCAGTCGCGAAAATAGCAGTGGGGTCCATGTAAATGATATATCCCTTACCATTATTTTCAGAATCAAATTCTAAATCAGGGTTCGGCTCTTTGTCTTTGATCTCGGCCACCAATGGTTGTTTTGAGCGATTCATCGGTTTTGTGCCAGGGGATTGTGTGGAACTCACACCATTTTCTAGTGTCCTTCTTTGTCTTCCCGTGACCCTTCTTTTCCTA
>ML776938.1:1025571-1038979 GCA_009831015.1 Picea engelmannii | reverse complement strand
GAAAAATTGTGAACTGAGAAATAAACTTCTAGCAGAGTTAACCATTTTTCTAGGGCTTCTGCATCTATCTGTCCTTGAAATATAGGAATATCAAAATTTACTTGTACCTTGAAAGGCGAGGTGCCTCCAAAGTGGTCGCTTGACGAATATGCACCTGGTGCTATCGGTGGGTGTTGAAGGATGTGGGAAAAATTCTCCATCATTTCGACCCTCTGTCGTGTGAGAGCTTGCTCAAGCAGCAGATTGATAGGATCTTCTTCTCTGTCATTTTTCTTTTCTTCCGCCATTGAGGGTTTATTGCATGAGAGAGAGAAATTGTCTTCAAGAGAGACAATCTCGAGACCCAACTTGCTATACTCGAATCTTGTCGGGGACATGCACTAAAAAAAACGACCAAGAGAAGCCTACTCTGATACCACTGATCCATATTATTTTCGGCATGAAATGAGAGTGGAGATATAATAAATAAATGCACAGAGATATCGTGTATATCTAATTACATAATTGAAATATATCAGAGATGCAACCATAAACACAGAGATACAGTAATACACGATTTCTATTAATGAAATAAATGTAAAGAGACCGTAAAAATACAGAGGGAAAGACTCGCTAGAATGGTGGCATCTTATTATCTCTGATAAGATATGTGACGGCTACTCGCATTCGCAATAAGATCATTACAATGAGGCTCTGAAGGCCTTTTTAAAATAAACAGGAATGCCAAAAACCCTAGACATCCAAAAACCTAACCCTAGGAGATGAAGCACGTTGATTCAGATTTTATGAGCAGAACAAAATGAATACAGATTATTAACAGGTGCTCAACACAAAATAACAAAGATACAGTAAAACAGGTTTTCTATTCAATAACGAAATAAGGTGAAACTGTAAAATGCAGCGGAAACAAGCTTGTTGGAATGGTGGTGGCTTATCTCTAAGAAGAGATGTGATGGTTGTGCACATTCGCAAGAACATATTTACAATGAGGCTCTGAAGGCCTTTTTAAAATAAAAAGGAATGCCAAAAACCCTACACATCCAAAAACTTAACCCTAGGATATGAAGCGCCAAAATTCATGTGGGCTCTGTTTGGGTAAGTGAGTACATCAACCTCCCGGGGTCGTAACTTTTGCATATGATCTCTGTTTTAGGTGTGTGATAGCTCGTTGGAAAGGTATTTTCGAGGAGATTAATTTTCCATTATCAATCATTCCTTTGGCTATCATTATGGACCTAAATATCAAAAAAGAAAAAATTAAATAAATAAATAAATAAATAAAACCTTCATTTGGGCCTTCAAAATGGCCTTGAAAGTTAAAAACTGCTAAAAATAATAAATTGCCAAAATTGCCAGAAAACTGTTTTTAACCAGTTGAAAAAGGTGGCTGGCCACCGATATCCACCTGGATCAATCCTCCCTCCTTAGGAAGAAATTGTATCCATTGTGTTGAGTTCCCGGGGGAGAGGGAAAAGCATTTGTTGAATCTGCATCTTGGTGAGTTTCTTGCCTTGCTGGAGACTTCGCACTGCTCAGTTTGTGGAAGTCTGTCACGAGCCTGTTCAAGCTTAGGCTGTTCAACAAGTCAAGCTACATGAGAGGACAGTGTGCAGAAGGAATCTTTGCGCTTTTCTACAACCTTGTCTACCTGCTTCTATTGGAGAGAAGGTGCAATGTCCTTCTGTTCCCCTTTTGAACAAATTGTGAAGAAGCTGAATTTTGCAGCATGAGATACTACCTTGCGGAACTTTTTTGGTGGAACAGTAGTCGGAACTACCTCTAGTATTCTATAGAGATGACCCCCAAAAGTGAAAATGACACTGTGGGGTCGAGACTCATAAACAGTATGGTGCTTCCACATATATGGTTGGCCCAAGAGAACACCACATACATCCAGTGGGGAAACATCACATAATACCTCATCCTTGAAGGGATGGATATCATATGACAATAGACATTGTTAGCTGACACGAAGATCTTGTCCTTGGTGAAGCCACCCGATGTTGTATGGTTGCGGGTGTGGTGTTGTTAACAATCCCAACTGTTTGACGACCTCTGCTGAGATGAGGTTCTTTTGGCTTCGGCTATCAACAACAAAATGCAGCGGGGTCCCCTTCACCCACATCTGTGAACGAAAAAGACGTTCCCCCTCTTCAGGATCTATTGGTTCTTCTGGTTGAAATGTTGTGGTCGCGACAATAGCAGTGGGGTCCACGTCAATGATCTGTACCTTACCATTATTTTCATAATCAGATTCTGAATCAGGGTTCAGCTCTTTGTCTTTGATCTCGGCCACCAATGACTGTTTTGAGTGACATTCATCGATGTTGTGCCAGGGGATTTTTTGGAACTCGCATCATTTTCCGTTGTCCTTCTTTGTCTTCCCATGACCCTTCTTTTCATGTGTCTTGGACTAGTTTTCGGGAGACTGTTTGTTAGGTTCGTCTTTGTCATACTTTGGTTGTTGTGAATTTGCAGACTCGAACACCCATTTTTTCTGGTGCTTAAATCTCTGCTCAGTTTTAACAGCATATCGATAAGAAGCATCGAGTGATGAGATGTCCAAAAAATCCATTTCATTCTGGATGTATCTCTGTAGAGCCCCACGGTATTTCAGAACCAAATTTCGCTCGGAGTCTTTGATACCCAACGTGGTGCGCAAGGTATGGAAGGTATTGTTGAACTCTGGAACTTCTTGGCCCCTCTCTTGCTGCAGTGTGGTTCATCTCATGTATTGGTCCTCATATTTTCCAATAGGGTAATACTATTCCTTTACTGCATCCACAAAAAAATCCCAAGTGGGATCGGCCCCATATATTCCAGACTCCTCTATGGAACTTTGCTCCCAGTAAGTTTCCCACCAATGTTTGACATGAGGGAGAGATTTAAGGAGCGCGAAAGTGATCTTTTCTTTGTCGTAAAAATTGTGAGCCGAGAAATAACCTTCTAGCAGAGTTAACCATTTTTCTAGGGCTTCTGCATCTATCTGTACTTCAAATACAAGAATATCAAAATTTACTTGTACCTTGAAAGGCGAGGTGCCTCCAAAGTGGTCGCTTGATGAAGATGTGTCCGATGCTATCGGTAGGCATTGGAGGATGTGGAAAAAATTCTCCATCATTTCGTCCCTCTGTCACATGAGAGATTGCTCAAGTAGCATATTGATAGGATCGTCTTCTCTATCATTTTTCTTTTCTTCCGCCATTGAGGGTTTCTTTGGTGTGCGAGAGCGATTGTCTTCAAGAGAGACAAGTTTGAGACCCAACTTGCTATACTCGGATCTCGTTGGGGGCATGCACTAAAAAAAATGATCAAGAGAAGCCTACTCTAACACCACTAATATGGATTATTTTTAGCATGAAATGAGAGCAGAGATATAATAAAGAAATCCATAGAGATATCGCGTATATCCAATTATATAACAGAAATATATCAGAGATGCAACCATAAAAAAAGAGATACAGTAATACACGATTTCTATTATTGAAAGAAATGTACAGAGACTATAAAAGTACAGAGTGAAAGACTCGCTAGAATCTTGGTAGCTTATATCTCAGAAGAGATGTGATGCCTACTTTCATTCGCAAGAAGATCATTAAAATGAGGCTCGGAGGGCCTTTTTAAAATAAACAAGAATGTCTAAAACCCTAGACATCCAAAAACCTAACCCTACGAGATGAAGAGAATTGATACAGATTTTATGAGTAGAACGAAATGAATACAAATTATTAACATGTGCTTAACACAAAATAATAGAGATACAGTAAAATTGGTTTTCTATTCAATAATGAAATAAGCTGAAACTGTAAAATGCAGTGGAAACAAGCTTGCTGGAATGGTGGCAGCTTATCATTGAGAAGAGATGTGACAGCAGTGTGCATTCCCAAGAAGATCATTACAATGAGGCTCTGAAGGCCTTTTTAAAATATACAGGAATGAAAAAAACCCTAGACATCCAAAAACCTAACCCTAGGAGATGAAGCGCCAAAAGTCATGTGGGCCCCGTTTGGGTAAGTGAGTACATCAACTTCCCAGGGTCGTAACTTTTGCATACGATCTTTGTTTTAGGTGTGTGATAGCTCATTGGAAAGGTATCATTGAGGAGATTCATTTTGGGGGCTAAATCATGCATTTTATAATCATTGAGAACCTCAGTCTTGAAAAACCTTCATTTGGGCCCTCAAAATGGCCCCGAAAGTTAAAAACTGCTAAAAATAGTAAATTGCCAAAATTGCTAGAAAATTGTTTTGAGCTAGTCGAAAAAGGTGGGTGGCCACCGATATCCACCTGGATCAATCCTCCCTCCTTAGGAAGAAATGGTCTCCATTGCATTGATTTCTCGGGGGAGAGGGAAAAATGTTTGTTGAATCTGCATCTTGGTGAGTTGCTTGCCTTGCTAGAAACGTTGTGTTGCTCAGTTTGTGGAAGTCTGTCATGAACCTGTTGAGGCTAAGGTTGTTCAATAAGTCAGGCTACATGAGAGGAAGGTATGCAGAAGGAATCTTTGCACTTTGTTGCAACCTTTTTGACCTGCTTCTGTTGGATAGAAGGTGCAATGTCCTTATGTTCCCCTTTTGAATAGATTGTGAAGAAACTAAATTTTGCAGCATGAGATACTACATTGTGGCATGTTTTTGGTGGAACAGTAGTCAAAACTACCTCTGGTATTTTATAGATATGACCCCCCAAAGTAACAATGACATTGCAGGGTCGAGTCTCATAAACAGTATGGTGCTTCCACATATATGGTTGGCCCAAGAGAACATCACAAAAATACAGTGGGGAAACATCACATAATACCTCATCCTTGAAGGGCTAGATGTCGTATGACAATCGACACTGCTTGCTGAAACGAAGATCTCATCCTTGGCGAAGCCACCCGATGTTGTATGGCTCCAGGTGTGGTGTTGTTGACAATCCCAATTGTTTGATGACCTATGCTGAGATGAGGTTCTTTTGGCTTTCGCTATCAACAATAAAATGCAGTAGGGTCCCCTTCACCCACATCTATGAATGAAAAAGATGTTCCCCCTCTTCAATATCTGTTGGTTCTTCTGGTTGAATTGTTGCGGTCTTGACAATAGCAGTGGGGTCCGCGTCAATGATCTGTCCCTTACCATTATTTTTAGAATCAAATTCTGAATCAGGGTTCGTCTCTTTGTCTTTGATCTCAACTACCAATGATTGTTTTGTGCGACATTCATCGGTATTTTTCCAGGGGCTTTTGTGGAACTCGCACCATTTTCCAGTGTCCTTCTTCATCTTCATGTGACCCTTCTTTTCATGTGTCTTGGACTGGCTTTCAAGAGACTATTTTTTAGGGTCGTCTTTGTCATACTTTGGTTGTTGCGGATTTGCAGACCCAAACTCCCGTTTGTTCCGGTGCTTAAATTTATGCTCAATTTTAACAGCATATCAATAAGAAGCACTGAGTGATGAGATGTCACGAAAATCCATTTCAGTCTAGATTTATCTTTTTAGAGCCCCATAGTATTTCAGAACCAAATGTTGCTCAGAGTCTTTGATACCCATCTTGGTGCACAAGGTATGGAAGGTACTAGTGAACTCTGGAACTTCTTAGCCCCTCTCTTGTTGTAGTGTGGTCCATCTCATGTACTGGTCCTCATAGTTTCCAACAGGATAATATTGTTCCTTTACCACATCCACAAAAAAATCCCAAGTGGGATCGGCCCCATATATTCCAGACTCCTTTGTGGAACTTTGCTCCCAGTAAGTTTCCCACCAATGTTTGACATGAAGGAGAGATTTAAGGAGTGTGAAGGTGCCTCCAAAGTGGCCACTTCATGAAGATGCGCCTATTTCTATCGGTAGGCATTGAAGTATGTGCAAAAAATTCTCCATCATTTTCTCCCTCTGTCACGTGAGAGCTTGCTCAAGCAACAGATTGATAGGATCACCTACTCTGTCATTTTTCTTTTCTTCCGCCATTCAGCATTTCTTGGGTGTGCGAGAGCGATTTTCTTCAAGAGTGACAAGATCGACACCCAACTTGCTATAATTGAATCTTTTGGGGGACATGCACTGAAAAAAATGATCAAGAGAAGCCTGCGCTAATACCACTGATCCAGATTATTTTTGGCACGAAATGAGAACGGAGATATAATAAAGAAATGCACAGAGATATTGCATGTATCCAATTATATAACAGAAATATATCATAGATACAACCATAAACACAGAGATACAGTAATACAGTAATACACGATTTCTATTAATGAAAGAAATGTACAAAGACTGTAAAAATACAGAGTGAAAGACTCGCTAGAATGGTGACATCTTATCTCTAAGAAGATATTTGACGGCTACTCGCATTCGCAAGAAGATCATTACAATGAGGCTCTGAAGGCCTTTTTAAAATAAACAGGAATGCCAAAAACCCTAGACATCCAAAAACCTAACCCTAGGAGATGAAGTGCACTGATCCGGATTTTATGAGCAGAACAAAATAAATACAAATTATTAATAGGTGCTTAACAAAAAATAACAGAGATACAGTAAAACTGATTTTCTATTCAATAACAAAATAAGATGAAACTGTAAAATGCAACGGAAACAAGCTTGTTGGAATGGTGACGGCTTATCTCTGAGAAGAGATGTGACGGCAACATGCATTCACAAGGAGATAATTACAATGAGGCTCTGAAGGTATTTTTAAAATAAACAGAAATGCCAAAAACCCTAGACATCCAAAAACATAACCCTAGGAAATGAAGCACCAAAAGTCATGTGGGCCCCATTTGGGTAAGTGAGTATATCAACTTCTTGGGGTCTTAACTTTTGCATACGATCTTCGTTTTAGGTGTGTGATAGCTCGTTGGAAAGGTATCGTCGAAGAGACTCATTTGTGGAACTTTTCTCCCAGTAAGTTTCCCACCAATGTTTGACATGAGGGAGATATTTAAGGAGTGCAAAGGTGATCTTTTCTTTGTCGGAAAAATTGTGAACTGAGAAATAACCTTCTAGAAGATTTAACTATTTTTCTAGGGATTTTGCATCTATCTGTCCTTCAAATACAGGAATATCAAAATTTACTTGTACCTTGAAAGGTGAGGTGCCTCCAAAGTGGTCACTTGATGAATATGCCCCTGATACTATCGGTAGGCATTGAAGGGTGTGGGAAAAATTCTCTATCATTTCGTCCCTTTGTTGCGTGAGAGCTTGCTCAAGCAACAGATTGATAGGATCATCTGTTGTCGTTTTTATTTTCTTCTTCCATTGAGGGTTTCTTGGGTGTGCGAGAGAGATTGTTTTCAAGAGATACAAGCTCGACAACCAACTTTCTACACTCGGATCTCCTCAAGGACATGCACTAAAAAAAAATGATCAAGAGAAGCCTGCTCTAACACCACTGATCCAGATTATTTTCAGCACGAAATGAGAGTGGAGATATAATAAAGAAATGCACAGAGATATTGCATATATCCAATTATATAACAGAAATATATTAGAGATACAACCATAAACACAGTGAAAGACTCGCTAGAATGGTGACAACGTATCTCTAAGAATAGATGTGACGGCTACTCGCATTCGCAAGAAGATCATTACAATGAGGCTCTGAAGGCCTTTTTAAACTAAACAGGAATGCCAAAACTCTAGACATCCAAAAACCTAACCCTAGGAGATGAAGCGCACTGATCCAGATTTTATGAGAAGAACTAAATGAATACAGAGCATTAGCAGGTGCTTAACACAAAATAAAATATATACAGTAAAATTGGTTTTCTATTCAATAACAGAATAAGCTGAAACTATAAAATGCAGCGGAAACAAGCTTGCTAGAATGGTGGCGGCTTATCTCGGAGAAGAGATGTGACGGCAGCGTGCATTCGAAAGAAGATCATTGCAATGAGTCTCTGAAGGCATTTTTAAAATAAATAGGAATGAAAAAAAACCTAGACATCCAAAAACATAACCCTAGGAGATGAAGTGCCAAAAGTCATTGGTTCTTTTGGTTGAATTGTTGCAGTCGCAACAATAGCATTGGGGTCCGCATCAATGATCTGTCCCTTACCATTATTTTCAAAATTAGATTCTGAATCAGGGTTCGGCTCTTTGTCTTTGATCTGGGCCACCAATGATTGTTTTGAGTGACATTCATCGGTGTTGTGCCAGGGGATTTTGTGGAACTCTCACCATTTTCCAGTGTCCTTCTTTGTCTTCCCCTGACCCTTCTTTTCCTGTGTCTTGGACTAGTTTTCGGTAGACTATTTGTTAGGGCCATCTTTGTCATACTTTGGTTGTTGTGTATTTGCAGACCCGAACTCCCATTTGTTCTGGTGCTTAAATTTCTGCTCAATTTTAACAGCATATTGATAAGCAACACCGAGTGATGAGATGTCTAGAAAATCCATTTCAATCTGGATGTATCTTTGTAGAGCCCCACGGTATTTTAGAAACAAATGTCGCTCGAAGTCTTTGATAACCAGCTTGGTGCGCAAGGTATGGAAGGTATTGGTGAACTACGAAACTTCTTGGCCCCTCTCTTGCTGCAGTGTGGTCCATCTCATGTACTGGTCCTCATAGTTGCCAACAGGGTAATACTGTTCCTTTACCGCATCCACAAAAAGTTTCCCACCAATGTTTTACATGAGGGAGAGAATTATGGAGTGTGAAGGTGATCTTTTCTTTGTCGAAAAAATTGTGAACCGAGAAATAACCTTCTAGCAGAGTTAACCATTTTTCTAGGGCTTCTGCATCTATCTATCCTTCAAATACAGAAATATCAAAATTTACTTGTACCTTGAAAGGAGAGGTGCCTCCAAAGTGGTCACTCGATAAAGATTTTCCTGATGCTATCGATGGGCATTGAAGGATGTAGGAAAAATTCTCCATCATTTCATCCCTATGTCGCGTGAGAGCTTGCTCAAGAAGAAGATTGATAGGATTGTCTACTCTTTTTTTTTTCTTTTCTTCCGCCATTAAGCATTTCTTGGGTGTGCGAGAGTGATTATCTTCAAGAGAGACAAGCTTGTGACCCAACTTGCCATACTCAGATCTCGTCGGGGACATGAACTGAAAAAAACAATCAAG
The DNA here is from genome assembly GCA_009831015.1 of Picea engelmannii. NCBI lineage: Eukaryota > Viridiplantae > Streptophyta > Pinopsida > Pinales > Pinaceae > Picea > Picea engelmannii. The sequence goes on along the minus strand of ML776938.1, from coordinate 1,029,925 downwards.
AGAAGCCTGCTCTGATACCACTAATCCGAATTATTTTCGGCACGAAATGAAAGCGGAGATATAATAAATAAATACATAGAGATATCACGTATATCCAATTATATAATAGAAATATATCAAAGATGCAACCATAAACACAGAGATACAGTAATACACGATTTCTATTAACGAAAGAAATGTACAGAGACTTTAAAAATACAGCTTGAAAGACTCTCTAGAATGGTGGTAGTTTGTCTCTAAGAAGATATGTGAGGGCTACTCACATTCGCAAGAAGATCACTACAATGAGGCTCTGAAGGCTTTTTAAAATAAATAGGAATGCCAAAAACACTAGACATCCAAAAACCTAACCCTAGGAGATGAAGCGCATTGATATGGATTTTATGAGTAGAACTAAATGAATACAGATTATTAACAAGGGATTAACACAAAATAAAACAAATACATTAAAACTAGTTTTCTATTCAATAACGAAATAAGCTGAAACTGTAAAATGGAACGGAAACAAGCTTGCTGGAATGGTGGCGGCTTATCTCTGAGAAGAGATGTGACGACAGCGTGCATTTTCAAGAATATCATTACAATAAAGCTCTGAAGGGACTTTTAAAATAAACAGGAATGCCAAAAACCCTAGACATCCAGAAACCTAACCCTAGGAGATGAAGTGTCAAAAGTCATGTGGGCCCCGTTTGGGTAAGTGAGTACATCAACTTCTCGGGGTCGTAACTTTTGCATACGATCTCCGTTTTAGGCGTGTGATAGGTCGCTGGAAATGTATCGTTGAGGAGATTCATTTTCTCAGCTCGATCATGCCTTTGACCATTATTAATAATGTCTGTCTCAAAAAACCTTCATTTGGGCCCTCAAAATGGCCACGAAAGTTAAAAACTGCTAAAAATAGTAAATTGCCAAAATTTCCAGAAAACTATTTTAAGCCAGTCAAAAAATGTGGGTGGCCACTGATATCCACCTGTATTAATCCTCCCTCCTTAGGAAGAAATATTTTCCATTGTGTTGAGTTCCCAGGGGAGAGGGAAAAGCGTTTGCTAGGTTTGGAGAACTCGCACCATTTTCTGGTGTCCTTCTTTGTCTTCTCATGACCCTTCTTTTCCTCTGTATTGGACTAGTTTTCGGGAGACTATTTGTTAGGGATATCTTTGTCATACTTTGGTTGTTGTGGATTTGCAGACCCCAACTCCCGTTTCTTCTGGTGCTTAAATTTCTGCTCAATTTTAACAGCATATCGATAAGAAACACTGAGTGATGAGATGTCCAGAAAATCCATCTCAGTTATGATGTATCTGTGTAGAGCCCCACGGTATTTCAGAACCAAATGTCACTCAGAGTCTTTGATACCCATCTTGGTGCACAAGGTATGGAAGGTATTGGCGAACTCTGTAACTTCTTGGCCCCTCTCTTGCTGCAGTGTGGTCCATCTCATGTACTGGTCCTCATAGTTGTCAATAGGGTAATACTATTCCTTTACCGCATCCACAAAAAAATCCCAAGTGTGATTGGCCCCATATATTCCAGACTCCTCTATGGAACTTTGCTCCCAGTAAGTTTCCCACCAATGTTTGACATGAGGGAGAGATTTAAGGAGTGCGAAGGTGATCTTTTCTTTGTCAGAAAAATTGTGAACTGAGAAATAACCTTCTAGCGGAGTTAACCATTTTTCTAGGGCTTCTACATCTATCTATCCTTCAAATACAGGAATATCAAAATTTACTTGTACCTTGAAAGGTGAGGTGCCTCCAAAGTGATCGCTTGATGAAGATGTGCCTAATGCTATCGCCAGCATTGAAGGATGTGGGAAAAATTCTCCATCATTTCTCCCCTTTGTTGCGTGAGAACTTTCTCAAGCAGCAGATTTATAGAATCGTCTGTTCTGTCATTTTTATTTTCTTCCACGATTGAGGGTTTCTTGGGTGTGCGAGAGTGATTGTCTTCAAGAGAGACAAGCTCGAGACTCAACTTGCTATACTCAGATCTCGTCGGGGACATGCACTAAAAAAAATGATCAAGAGAAGCCTGCTCTGATACCACTGATCCAGATTATTTTCATCATGAAATGAGAGCTGAGATATAATAAATAAAATCATAGATATATCACATATATCCAATTATATAATAGAAATATATCAGAGATGCAACCATAAACACATAGATACAGTAAAACATGATTTCTATTAATGAAAGAAATGTACAGAGACTGTAAAAATAAAGAGTGAAAGACTCGCTAGAATGGTGGCAGCTTCTTATCTCTGAGAACAGATGTGATGACTACTCGCATTCACAATATCATTACAATGAGGCTCTGAAGGACTTTTTAAAATAACAGGAATGCCAAAAACCCTAGATATCCAAAAACCTCACCCTAGTAGATGAAGCGCACTGATAAATATTTTATGAGAAGAACGAAATGAATATAGATTATTAATAAGTGATTAACACAAAATAATAGAGATACAGTAAACCTGGTTTTCTATTCAATAATGAAATAAGCTGAAACTATAAAACGTAGGGGAAACAAGCTTGTTGGAAGTGTGGTTGCTTATCTATGAGAAGACATGTGACGGCAGTGTGCATTCGCAAGAAGATCATCACAATGAGGCTCTGAAGGAATTTTTAAAATAAACAGGAATTCAAAAAACCTCTACATCCAAAAACCTAACCCTAGGAGATGAAGCGCCAAAACTCATGCGGGCCCCTTTTGGGTAAGTGAGTACATCAACTTCCCGGGGTTGTAACTTTTGCATACGATCTTCGTTTTAGGCGTGTGATAGATCGTTGGAAAGGTATTGTCGAGGAGAATCATTTGGGGGGATCAATTATGATTTTATATATCATTTAGAACCTCAATCTTGAAAAAAATTCATTTGGGCCCTCAAAATGGCCCCGAAAGTTAAAAACTACTAAAAATAGTAAATTGTCAAAATTGCCAGAAAATTGTTTTGAGCTAGTTGAAAAAGGTGGGTTTCCACCGATATCCACCTATATGAATCCTCCCTCCTTAGGAAAAAATGGTCTCCATTGCATTGAGTTCCCAGGGGAGAGGGAAAAGCGTTTGCTAAATCTGCATCTTGGTGAGCTGCTTGTCTTGCTGGAGACGTCACGCTGCTCAGTTTGTGGAAGTCTGTCACGAACTTGTTGAGGCTGAGGCTATTCAAAAAGTTGGGCTACATGAGAGAACGGTGTGCATAAAGAATATTTTCACTTTGTTGCAACCTTGTTGACCTTCTTCTATTGGATAGAAGGTCCAATGTCCTTCTGTTCCCCTTTTGACCAGATTGTGAAGAAGTTGAATTTTGCAGCATGAGATACTACCTTGTGGCACTTTTTTGGTGTAACAGTAGTCAGAACTACCTCTGGTATTCTATAGAGATGACCCCCCAAAGTAACAATCACACTATGGGGTCGAGACTCATAAACAGCATGACGCTTCCACATATATGGTTGGCCCAAGAGAACATCACAGACATCCAGTGGGGCAACATCACATAATACCTCATCCTTCAAGGGCTGGATGTCGTATGACAATCGACACTGTTGGCTAACACGAAGATCTCATCCTTGGCGAAGCCACCCAGTGTTGTATGGTTTTGGGTGTGGTCTTGATGACAATCCCAACTATTTAACGACCTCTGTTGATATGAGGTTCTTTTGGCTTCCGCTATCAACAATAAAATGCAGCGGGATCCCCTTCACCCACATCTTTGAATGAAAAAGACGTTCCCCCTCTTCGGGATCTGTTGGTTCTTCTATTTGAATTGTTGTGGTAGCAACAACAATAATGGGGTCTGCATCAATGATCTGTCCCTTACCATTATTTTCAGAATGAGATTTGAAATCAAGGTTCAGCTATTCGTCTTTGATCTCAGCCACCAATGACTATTTTGAGCGACATTAATCGATGTGGTGCCAAGGGATTTTATGGAACTCGCACCATTTTCTGGTGTCCTTCTTTGTCTTCCCATGACCCTTATTTTTCTGTGTCTTGGACTAGTTTTTGGGAGACTATTTGTTAGGGTCGACTTTGTCATAATTTTGTTGTTGCGGATTTCTAGACCTAAACTCTCGTTTGTTCTGGTGCTTAAATTTCTGCTCAATTTTAACATCATATCGATAAGAAGCACCAAGTGATGAGATGTACAGAAAATCCATTTTAGTCTGAATGTATCTATGTAGATCCCCACAGCATTTAAGAAAATTCAATGAACGCCCTATCACACTCTTCTGTCCATTCATACCTGACCCCCTTGCGTTGCAAAGTGGTGATGGGTTTCGCTATTTTTGAGAATCCTTCTACAAATATCCGGTAATAACCCGCTAGCCCCATGAAGCTTCTCACCTC
>ML776938.1:994214-1022526 GCA_009831015.1 Picea engelmannii | reverse complement strand
GATTTATCATTCATAACTTTCTTGCATTTATCACAGCATCTGTTAACACGTTTACTTTTTAATATTTATCTAATCACATAAAAAAATTTTAAGGTTATATAATTACTACGTTTAATAATTAAATAAGATAAATCCGCGGAATCTAAATAATTATCCCCGTTTGCCAGCCGCGTTTCTGCATTTGCCAGCGCTATGTGCCTTTCGGCACTAGTGTTCTTCTTAAGGTGTTTTACTTGGTGGGTGGTCTTGGACACAACAGTTAAAGTATTTATAAGTAAATTTATTTGTAAAAGAAGCAACGCATGGCACGTTGGTAGGGTGTATTTCGTAAAGACATTCACGGTGGAAGGAGGTCTGAGGTTCAATCCTCGTGGACTCATAAATTTTTCTTTGCCTCTCATTATTCGACTTAACTAAAATCTTATTAAACTAATTAAGTTAACTTAACTTAATTTAATGTAATTAATTTATCCTAATTTAATTTAGAATTTAAACAAAACAAAAAAATAAATATTGTTGTTTTTCTTTTATATAATTATAGCAATTAAAATAATAAAATAAAATAAAAAATTTACTATTTAAACAAATAAAATAATAAAATAAATAAAATACATAAAAATTTTACGATTTAAACAAATAAACTAGTAAAATAAATAAAAAATTTACGATTTAACCCACAAAATCAATGGGAACGGGCTTGGCAGGTGGCATGCGGCATGCGTTGTGTTCGCATGCATGCCTCGTGTATTAAGTAGTTATCTCCATCTTTTCATTGAGTTTCTACTATGAAAGGCTCGAATTACCGTCAAATTTACAGGTTCTTCTGCAAGACAAGGGATATTTGAATTTGCGGCCATTGTCGTCTGCGTGCGAGGTATTTGCATCGACGGATGGTCGTCGCTAGGGTTTTCATGACGTGCATTTCAGAACATGATAAAACTGAATACATTGTTTCAATTGCACGATGGAAGAGCGCCTAGTTTCCGATGGATCCATAGCTGATAAATCCTTTCGTCCAGGGAATCTGAGGTCTTACCAAATTTTAGACCACAACTTTCGAAGCAAAAGTAGTACAGAGCTTTAATATTTCTGGAGAATATTGAATTCGATGTCCTACCGATACCTCATGTTGATGTTTAATATTTCTTCCAGAATCGCATGTGAGAGGCCATTCGTGTTAATTTGTGAATGGAAAAATGCTATCTTTCATGGTTCCATTGAGGACAAGAATTAAATAGAAGAGAAGCTGATTGTATTTCTAAAAAAAAAAAAATGCCTGCAGAAACCAAAGTATGAATGTTTCTTTTTCTTATTGTAATGCTAATACTTTGTATTGCAGGTAATGATATCGGCTATTGCAGAGATTGAAAGCAACAAGCAGCCTTTTGCCTATCATTATGAGCCAAAATTAGGAGAGGCTAGTACAGGAATTATGTAGACATTACAATCAACAGCAGAATGGTTGGCCAGGTAGTGTTCTGAAAATAGAAGCTACTTCTATACATATATTTGAAAATTTCCTGTTTTTAAACATTCCATATTTACCTGTTTAGTTTTAACTTTCCTTCGTGCTTTATTTGTATGGAGCTGCCTGGTGTTTATGCCAATTCTTACATGATGTCTGGGTTGATCTACTTGCATTAATTCCCTACGAACATGAGAAAAAGGGACTGGTTTGGTCCTTACAGATACAATAGTATAAATGATGTGTATCATTGCTTTTGACTTTTGGATGCTCCAAAGTTATGAAGACTGGAATCCTCGATTGCAGCACTGAAAAACATTGCTAAACTCGACAGACAATTTGGTATGGGGAGATTGAAATTATATTTATTTCGTTTTGGTTTATTGACCTGTTATCTGAATTCGGCCTTAGTTTTTTTTTTTTTATTGACCAGCGTAGAACATGATGAATATGGTTTATTGACCAGATGTTTATTGACCAACGTAGAACATGTTGAATATAGTTTTGGTTTATTGACCAGATGTTTATTGACCAGCGTAGAACATGCTGAATATAGTTTTGGTTTATTGACCAGATGTTTTTTTTTTTTTTTGAATGCAGCGTAGAACATGTTGAATATTGAATAGGAGCAAATACCCTCACCAATGAGTCTTGCACCCTGAGTTATTTTTTTACTCTCCCGCTCAAAATCCTCTCTCTGTGCGAAAGCCTAATTTGCTCTCTTCCTTCTCTTAGGCGTCTCCTCATCTTCCATAGTGCCAAGATATTGTGTTGGAAAACCTTTTTATACTCCGATATTGGTTCAGGTGGATTTATCCCAAGCTCTCCCGCAGTGTCTCTTAAAAAGTAGGCCAATTCATCGATGAAAGATTTCAAATCCTGGCCACCTGGAACGTACCATTCATAGACTCGATCTGTTCACTTTCCAGTGCTTATTAGTCATCGTGGGTTCCAGTCTCATTGTGGTTTATGGTAGCTAGCCCAACCTTCATTTCAAGATCAACATTTTAGCCCAGACCTTACACCTTGCCTTGAATTCCCTTGGATGGGAAGACTTTGAACACAAATTGCAAAGCGACTAACTATTGACTTTTATCTTGAAGCCAAGAAGTAATATACAATAGAGAAAGTTTAGCAGGTGTACGATGTTTGCACTGAGGAAACCCTAGCAAAGAAGAGAAAAAAAAGAGGTCTGAAACATTTATGGCACTCCTCTTAAGAACTGGTACGTTGGGCAGTGTCGGTTTCTCTCAAGTGTGAAATTGGCTAACAGAAAATCCCAGGCGACTCGCTATCACCTGTTCCAGATGAGTAAGTCGATAGGGTTCTCATACAGATACAATAGAGTAAGTCGATAAAGATGAGTAAATCGATACAGTAGGGTTAAAAAGTGTTTTGTTTTATAAAAGTATATTATCATTTAACTGTTAAAAATAAATATGCATTTTTTTTTTAAGATTATATGTCCCAATATTTAGGAAGTGAAATATATAAGTTTTCATACACTAAGATAGCTGAGCGAAAAATATTCCTTGTCCATAGATAAAAATATTCTTACAATTTTGTTTCTAGTTATTAGTACTATTAGTTATTCTGTGACTTTAGATTCAATGATCTCTTCTGCTTCTGGACATCGTTATGAGACATGGCCTTATGATTGCCTATAAGAAAGATGGATTTTATATATAGCAGACAGTACATAGGACATGGTTTTAGCTTTTACTTAGCTTCACTAGTTTATTGCTCTCAGTTTTTCTTTTCCTTTTATTTTTTTTTATTATTAATGTTCTATGTTTTATGTGCAGGTTAAGTAGGCCCTCGGTTCCAGATTTGAACCAGGGCTCTGATACCATATGTAGCAACCATCATTTAATTTAAACTACCATATAATTAAAACAGAACAGTAAATTTTAAATTTACTCAAATTTCCCTTAATCTAGCACAATCAATCCAATATTTCAATAAATAAAATTTACTAACCATTTACATACCTCACACTGATGCTATCCTCCGCTTGATGCTATCCTCCGCTTGAACCTCACGCTGCTCCTTAGGACACCCCAAAACCAGCCACCCTGCCGACTAGAACGCCTAGCCCTAGGACACCAATGGATGTCCTAGCCCTCCAAGCCCAAAACCTCTTCAGCCCCGGTGCACTATAAATCCCACTGTAAACTAACTCTCCCAATACTCCCGGCTCCCTCTCCCGTCGAATGCATGAATGAATATGCCCCCATACTCCTTCTCCACCTCCCTTATTCCTCCTTCACCGCCCCTCACATTTACTTCCACCTAACTTATTATTACTCCTTATCCCTTTATTAATGCCTTATCCATTCATTAATTGCCTTATTAATTGTCTTATCCTTTCTTTAAATGTTCCCTTTTATGTATTGGTTACGTTATCCCCCTTTGGGATACGTAACCCCATTTAACCTTATATTTTATTTTTAACTATTAATTTAATACTTAATCAATTAATGACTCACTTAATAATTAATCATTCATTAACCCTTAATTAAAGAGTTAATCATACTTAAGCTAATCATAGTCAAAAATAATAAAAATAATTAATTAATAACATATAATTAACTAAGGTTATATAATAATTAATTATAATTTAGCTAATTTTTAGGATTATTTATGAAATTATTCATATTAATAAGTAAAGGGTCATTACAAGATGCTACCTTTCGACACTTTTTTGGTAGAACAATAGTCGAAACTATCTCTAGTATCCTATAGAGATGACCCCCCAAAGTAATAATGACACTGCAAGGTCGAGACTTATAAACAACATGGCTCTTCCACATATATGGTTGGCCCAAGAGAACATCACAGACATCCAGTGGGGAAACATCACATAATACCTGATCGTTGAAGGGCTGGATGTTGTATGAAAATAGACATTGTTGGCTGACACGAAGATCTCATCCTTGGTGAAGCCACCCGATGTTGTATGGCTGCAGGTGTGGTGTTGTTCACAATCCCAACCGTTTGACGACCTCTATTGAGATGTGGTTCTTTTGGCTTCCACTATCAACAATAAAATGCAGCAGGGTCCCCTTCACCCTCATCTGTGATTGAAAAAGATGTTCCCCCTCTTCAGGATCTGTTGGTTCTTCTGGTTGAATTGTTTCGGTCGTGACAATAGCAGTGGGGTCCATGTAAATGATCTATCCCTTACCATGATTTTCAGAATCAGATTTTGAATCAGGGTTCGGCTCTTTGTCTTTGATCTCAGCCACCAATGGTTGTTTTGAGCGATTCATCGGTTTTGTGCCAGGGGATTGTGTGGAACTCACACCATTTTCTAGTGTCCTTCTTTGTCTTCCCATGACCCTTCTTTTCCTATGTCTTGGACTAGTTTTTGGGAGACTGTTTGTTACGGCCGTCTTTGTCATTCTTTGGTTGTTGCGGATTTGTAGACCCGAACTCCCGTTTGTTCTGTTGCTTAAATTTCTGCTAAATTTTAACAGCATATCGATAAGAATCACCGAGTCATGAGATGTCTAGAAAATCCATTTCAGTCTGGATGTATTTGTGTAGAGCCCCACGGTATTTCAAAACCAAATGTCGCTCGGTGACTTTGATACCCATATTGGTGTACAAGGTATGGAAGGTATTGGTGAACTCCAGAACTTCTTGGCCCCTCTCATGTACTGGTCCTCATAGTTTCCAACAAGGTAATACTATTCCTTTACCACATCCACAAAAAAATCCCAAGTGGGATCGGCCGCATATATTCCAGACTCCTCTGTGGAACTATGCTCCCAGCAAGTTTCCCACCAATGTTTTACATGAGGGAGAGCTTTAAGGAGTACGAAGGTGATCTTTTCTTTGTCGGAAAAATTGTGAACTGAGAAATAAAATTCTAGTAGAGTTAACCATTTTTCTAGGGCTTATGCATCTATCTGTCCTTGAAATATAGGAATATCAAAATTTACTTGTAACTTGAAAGGAGAGGTGCCTCCAAAGTGGTCGCTTGATGAATATGCACCTAATGCTATCAACAGGTGTTGAAGGATGTGGGGAAAATTCTCCATCATTTCGACCCTCTGTCGCGTGAGAGCTTGCTCAAGCAGCAGATTGATAGGATCTTCTTCTCTGTCATTTTTATTTTCTTCCGCCATTGAGGGTTTATTTCATGAGAGAGAGCAATTGTCTTCAAGAGAGACAAGCTCGAGACCCAACTTGGTATACTCGAATCTTGTCAGGGACATGCACTAAAAAAAACGACCAAGAGAAGCCTACTCTAATACCACTGATCCGTATTATTTTCGGCATGAAATGAGAGGGGAGATATAATAAAGAAATGCACAGAGATATCGTGTATATCTAATTATATAATTGAAATATATCAGAGATGCAACCATAAACACAGAGATACAGTAATACACGATTTCTATTAATGAAATAAATGTAAAGAGACTGTAAAAATACAGAGGAAAAGACTCGCTAGAATGGTGGCATCTTATTATCTCTGATAAGATATATGACGACTACTCGCATTCACAAGAAGATCATTACAATGAGGCTCTGAAGGCCTTTTTAAAATAAACAGGAATGCCAAAAACCCTAGACATCCAAAAACATGACACTAGGAGATGAAGCATGTTGATTCAGATTTTATGAGCAGAACAAAATGAATACAAATTATTAATAGGTTCTTAACACAAAATAACAGAGATACAGTAAAACAGGTTTTCTATTCAATAACGAAATAAGGTGAAACTGTAAAATGCAGCGGAAACAAGCTTGTTGGAATGGTGGTGGCTTATCTCTAAGAAGAGATGTGATGGTTGTGCACATTCGCAAGAACATATTTACAATGAGGCTCTGAAGGAATTTTTAAAATAAAAAGGAATGCCAAAAACCCTACACATCCAAAAACTAACCCTAGGATATGAAGCGCCAAAAGTCATGTGGTTTCTGTTTGGGTAAGTGAGTACATCAACCTCCCGGGGTCGTAACTTTTGCATATGATCTCCGTTTTAGGTGTGTGATAGCTCGTTGGAAAGGTATTGTCGAGGATATTAATTTTCCATTCTCAAGCATTCCTTTGGATATCATCATGGACCTAAATATAAAAAAAAAAAACCTTCATTTGGGCCTTCAAAATGGCCTTGAAAGTTAAAAACTGCTAAAAATAGTAAATTGCCAAAATTGCCAGAAAATTGTTTTTAACCAGTTGAAAAAGGTGGGTGGCCACCGATATCCACCTGGATCAATCCTCCCTCCTTAGGAAGAAATTGTATCCATTGTGTTGAATTTCCCGAGGGAGAGGGAAAAGCATTTGTTGAATCTGTATCTTGGTGAGTTTCTTGCCTTGTTGGAGACGTCGCACTGCTCATTTTTTGGAAGTCTGTCACGAGCCTGTTGAGGCTTAGGCTGTTCAACAATTCAAGCTGCATGAGAGGACAGTGTGTAGAAGGAATCTTTGCACCTTTCTACAACCTTGTCTACCTGCTTCTATTGGAGAGAAGGTTCAATGTCCTTATGTTCCCCTTTTGAACAAATTGTGAAGAAGCTGAATTTTGCAGCATGAGATACTACCTTGCGGAACTTTTTTGGTGGAACAGTAATCGAAACTTCCTCTAGTATTCTATAGAGATGACCCCCAAAAGTAAAAATGACACTGTGGGGTCAAGACTCATAAATAGTATGGTTCTTCCACATATATGGTTGGCCCAAGAGAACACCACATACATCTAGTGGGGCAACATCACATAATACCTCATCCTTGAAGGGATGGATGTCATATGACAATCGACATTGTTGGTTGACACGAAGATCTTATCCTTGGTGAAGCCACCCGATGTTGTATGGTTGCGGGTGTGGTGTTGTTAACAATCCCAACTATTTGACGAACTCTGTTGATATGAGGTTCTTTTGGCTTCGGCTATCAACAACAAAATGCAGCGAGTCCCCTTCACCCACATCTGAGAATGAAAAAGACGTTCCCCCTCTTCAGGATCTATTGGTTCTTCTGGTTGAAATGTTGTGGTCACGACAATAGAATTGGGGTCCACGTCAATGATCTGTACCTTACCATTATTTTCATAATCAGATTCTGAATCAGGGTTCGGCTCTTTGTCTTTGATCTCGGCCACCAATGACTGTTTTGAGCGACATTCATCGATGTTGTGCCAGGGGATTTTTTGGAACTCGCACCATTTTTCATTGTCCTTCTTTGTCTTCCCATGACCCTTCTTTTCATGTGTCTTCGACTAGTTTTCGGGAGACTGTTTGTTAGGGTCATCTTTGTCATACTTTGGTTGTTGTGAATTTGCAGACTCGAACTCCCATTTTTTCTGGTGCTTAAATTTCTGCTCAATTTTAACAGCATATCGATAAGAAGCATCGAGTGATGAGATGTCCAGAAAATCCATTTCATTCTGGATGTATCTGTGTAGAGCCCCATGGTATTTCAGAACCAAATTTCGCTCGGAGTCTTTGATACCCAGCGTGGTGGGCAAGGTATGGAAGGTATTGTTGAACTCTGGAACTTCTTGGACCCTCTCTTGCTGCAGTGTGGTTCATCTCATGTATTGGTCCTCATATTTTCCAATAGGGTAATACTGTTCCTTTACCGCATCCACAAAAAAATCCCAAGTGGGATCGGCCCCATATATTTCAGACTCCTCTATGGAACTTTTCTCCCAGTAAGTTTCCCACCAATGTTTGACATGAGGGAGAGCTTTAAGGAGCGCGAAAGTGATCTTTTCTTTGTCGTAAAAATTGTGAGCCGGGAAATAACCTTCTAGCAGAGTTAACCATTTTTCTAGGGCTTCTGCATCTATATGTACTTCAAATAAAAGAATATCAAAATTTACTTGTACCTTGAAAGGAGAGGTGCCTCCAAAGTGGTCGCTTGATGAAGATGTGTCCGATGCTATCGGCAGGCATTGGAGGATGTGGACAAAATTCTCCATCATTTCGTCCCTCTGTAACATGAGAGATTTCTCAAGTAGCAGATTGATAGGATCATCTTCTCTATCGTTTTTCTTTTCTTCCGCCATTGAGGGTTTCTTTGGTGTGCAAGAGCGATTGTCTTCAAGAGAGACAAGTTCAAGACCCAACTTGCTATACTGGGATCTCGTCGGGGGCATGCACTGAAAAAAATGATCAAGAGAAGCCTACTCTAACACCACTAATCTGGATTATTTTCAGCATGAAATGAGAGTGGAGATATAATAAATAAATCCACATAGATATCGCGTATATCCAATTATATAACAGAAATATATCAGAGATGCAACCATAAAAATAGAGATACAGTAATACACGATTTCTATTATTGAAATAAATGTACAGAGACTGTAAAAGTACAGAGTGAAAGACTCGCTAGAATGTTGGTAGATTATCTCTGATAAGAGATGTGATGCCTACTTTCATTCGCAAGAAGATCATTAAAATGAGGCTCGGAGGGCCTTTTTAAAATAAACAAGAATGTCTAAAATTCTAGACATCCAAAAACCTAACCCTATGAGATGAAGAGAACTGATACAGATTTTATGAGTAGAACGAAATGAATACGGATTATTAACATGTGCTTAACACAAAATAACAGAGATACAATAAAATTGGTTTTCTATTCAATAACGAAATAAGTTGAAACTGTAAAATGCAGTGGAAACAAGCTTGTTGGAATGGTGGCAGCTTATCATTGAGAAGAGATGGGACAGCAGTGCGCATTCCCAAGAAGATCATTACAATGAGGCTTTGAAGGCCTTTTTAAAATATACAGGAATGAAAAAAACCCTAGACATCCAAAAACCTAACCCTAGGAGATGAAGCGCCAAAAGTCACGTGGGCCCCATTTGGGTAAGTGAGTACATCAACTTCCCAGGGTCGTAAATTTTGCATACGATCTTTGTTTTAGGTGTGTGATAGATCATTGGAAAGATATCATTGAGGAGATTCATTTTGGGGGCTAAATCATGCCTTTTATTATCATTGAGAACCTCAATCTTGGAAAACCTTCATTTGGGCCCTCAAAATGGCCCCGAAAGTTAAAAACTGCTAAAAATAGTAAATTGCCAAAATTGCTAGAAAATTGTTTTGAGCTAGTCAGAAAAGGTGGGTGGCCACCGATATCCACCTGGATCAATCCTCCCTCCTTAGGAAGAAATGGTCTCCATTCCATTGAGTTCTCGGGGGAGAGGGAAAAGCGTTTGCTGAATCTGCATCTTGGTGAGTTGCTTGCCTTGCTAGAAACGTTGTGTTGCTCAGTTTGTGGAAGTCTGTCATGAACCTGTTGAGGTTAAGGTTGTTCAATAAGTCAGGCTACATGAGAGAAAGGTTTGTAGAAGGAATATTTGTACTTTGTTGCAACCTTGTCGACCTGCTTCTGTTGGATAGAAGGTGCAATGTCCTTATGTTCCCCTTTTGAACAGATTGTGAAGAAACAGAATTTTGTAGCATGAGATACTACATTGTGGCATGTTTTTGGTGGAACGGTAGTCAGAACTACCTCTGGTATTCTATAGATATGACCCCCCAAAGTAACAATGACATTGCGGGGTCAAGTCTCATAAATAGTATGGCGCTTCCACATATATGGTTGGCCCAAGAGAACATCAAAAACATCCAGTGGGGAAACATCACATAATACCTCATCCTTGAAGGGCTAGATGTCGTATGACAATCGACATTGCTTGCTGACACGAAGATCTCATCCTTGGCGAAGCCACCCGATGTTGTATGGCTGCAGGTGTGGTGTTGTTGACAATCCCAACTGTTTGACGACCTATGCTGAGATGAGGTTCTTTTGTCTTCCGCTATCAACAATAAAATGCAGTAGGGTCCCCTTCACCCACATCTATGAATGAAAAAGACGTTCCCCCTCTTCAATATATGTTGGTTCTTCTGGTTTAATTGTTGCGGTCTCGACAATAACAGTGGGTTCCGCATCAATGATCTTTCCCTTACCATTATTTTCAGAATCAAATTCTGAATCAGGGTTCGGCTCTTTGCCTTTGATATCAACCACCAATGACTGTTTTGTGTGACATTCATCGGTATTGTGCCAAGGGATTTTGTGGAACTCGCACCATTTTCCAGTGTCCTTCTTCGTCTTCCCGTGACCCTTCTTTTCCTGTGTCTTGGACTGGCTTTCAAGAGACTATTTTTTAGGGTCGTCTTTGTCATACTTTGGTTGTTGCAGATTTGCATACCCAATCTCCTATTTGTTCCGGTGCTTAAATTTCTGCTCAATTTTAACAGCATATCGATAAGAAGAACTGAGTGATGAGATGTCACGAAAATCCATTTCAGTCTGGATTTATCTTTTTAGAGCCCGATATTATTTCAGAACCAAATGTCGCTCAGAGTCTTTGATACCCATCTTGGTGCACAAGGTATGGAAGGTACTAGTGAACTCTGGAACTTCTTATCCCCTCTCTTGCTGCAGTGTGGTCCATCTCAAGTACTGGTCCTCATAGTTTCCAACAGGATAATACTGTTCCTTTACCACATCCACAAAAAAATACCAAGTGGGATCGGCCCCATATATTCCAGACTACTTTGTGGAACTTTTCTCCCAGTAAGTTTCCCACCAATGTTTGACATGAGGGAGAGATTTAAGGAGTGTGAAGGTGCCTCCAAAGTGGACACTTCATGAAGATGCGCCTCTTGCAATCAGTAGGCATTGAAGTATGTGGGAAAAATTCTCCATCATTTTGTCCCTCTGTCACGTGAGATCTTGCTCAAGCAGCAGATTGATAGGATCGCCTACTCTGTCATTTTTATTTTCTTCTGCCATTCAGCATTTCTTGGGTGTGCGAGAGTGATTGTCTTCAAGAGTGACAAGCTCGACACCCAACTTGCTATAATTGAATCTTTTGGGGGACATGCATTGAAAAAAATGATCAAGAGAAGCCTACTCTAATACCACTGATCCAGATTATTTTTGGCACGAAATGAGAACGGATATATAATAAAGAAATGCACAGAGATATCGCATATATCCAATTATATAACAGAAATATATCAGAGATACAACCATAAACACAGACATACAGTAATACACGATTTCTATTAATGAAAGAAATGTACAAAGACTGTAAAGATACAGAGTGAAAGACTCGCTAGAATGGTGACATCTTATCTCTAAGAAGATATTTGATGGCTACTCGCATTCGCAAGAAGATCATTACAATGAGGCTCTGAAGGCCTTTTTAAAATAAACAGGAATGCCAAAAACCCTAGACATCCAAAAACCTAACCCTAGGAGATGAAGTGCACTGATCCGGATTTTATGAGAAGAACAAAATAAATACAAATTATTAATAGGTGCTTAACAAAAAATAACAGAGATACAGTAAAACTGATTTTCTATTCAATAACAAAATAAGCTGAAACTGTAAAATGCAACGGAAACAAGCTTATTGGAATGGTGGCAGCTTATCTCTGAGAAGAGATGTGATGGCAGCATGCATTCACAAGGAGATAATTACAATGAGGCTTTGAAGGTCTTTTTAAAATAAACAGAAATGCCAAAAACCCTAGACATCCAAAAACATAACCCTAGGAGATGAAGCACCAAAATTCATGTGGGCCCCATTTGGGTAAGTGAGTATATCAACTTCTCGGGGTCTTAACTTTTACATACGATCTTTGTTTTAGGTGTGTGATAGCTCATTGGAAAGGTATCGTCGAAGAGACTCATTTGTGGAAATTTTCTCCCAGTAAGTTTCCCACCAATGTTTGACATGAGGGAGATATTTAAGGAGTGCAAAGGTGATCTTTTCTTTGTCGGAAAAATTGTGAACTGAGAAATAACCTTCTAGAAGAGTTAACCATTTTTCTAGGGATTTTGCATCTATCTGTCCTTCAAATACAAGAATATCAAAATTTACTTGTACCTTGAAAGGTGAGGTGCCTCCAAAGTGGTCACTTGATGAAGATGCCCCTGATACTATGGGTAGGCATTGAAGGATGTGGGAAAAATTCTCTATCATTTCGTCCCTTTGTTGCGTGAGAGCTTGCTCAAGCAGCAGATTGATAGGATCATTTGTTATCGTTTTTATTTTCTTCTGCCATTGAGGGTTTCTTGGGTGTGCGAGAGTGATTGTTTTCAAGAGAGACAAGCTCGACACCCAACTTTATACACTTGGATATCCTCAAGGACATGCACTAAAAAAAAATGATCATGAGAAGCCTTCTCTAACACCACTGATCCAGATTATTTTCGGCACGAAATGAGAGCAGAGATATAATAAAGAAATGCACAGAGATATTGCGTATATCCAATTATATAACAGAAATATATTAGAGATACAACCATAAACACAGCGAAAGACTCGCTAGAATGGTGACAATGTATCTTTAAGAATAGATGTGATGGCTACTCGCATTCGCAAGAAGATCATTACAATGAGGCTCTGAAGGCCTTTTTAAACTAAACAGGAATGCCAAAACTCTAGACATCCAAAAACCTAACCCTAGGAGATGAAGCGCAATGATCCAGATTTTATGAGAAGAACTAAATGAATACAGAGCATTAGCAGGTGCTTAACACAAAATAAAATATATACAGTAAAATTGGTTTTCTATTCAATAACAGAATAAGCTAAAACTATAAAATGCAGCGGAAACAAGCTTGCTAGAATGGTGGCGGCTTATCTCGGAGAAGAGATGTGACGGCAGTGTGCATTCGCAAGAAGATCATTGCAATGAGTCTCTGAAAGAATTTTTAAAATAACTAGGAATGTAAAAATCCCTAGACATCCAAAAACATAACCCTAGGAGATGAAGTGCCAAAAGTCATGTGGGCCCTGTTTGGGTAAGTGAGTATATCAACTTCCCGGGGTCGTAACTTTTGCATACGATCTTTGTTTTAGGCATGTGATAGCTCGTTGGAAAGGTATCATCGAAGATATTAATTTTGGGGGGTAAATCATGCCTTCTACTATTATTGAGAACCTCAATCTCGAAAAACCTTCATTTGGGCCCTCAAAATGGCCCCGAAAGTTAAAAACTGCTAAAAATAGTAAATTGCCAAAATTGCCAGAAAATTGTTTTGAGCAAGTCAGAAAAGGTGGGTGGCCATTGATATTCACCTAGATCAATCCTCCCTCCTTAGGAAGAAATGGTCTCCATTGCGTTGAGTTCCCAGGGGAGAGGGAAAAGCGTTTGCTGAATCTGCATCTTGGTGAGCTACTTGCCTTGCTGGAGACGTCGCGCTGCTCAGTTTGTGGAAGTCTGTCACGAACCTGTTGAGGTTGAGGTTGTTCAAAATGTCAGACTACATGAGAGGACAGTGTGTCGAAGGAATCTTTTATCTTTGTTTCAACCTTGTCGACCTGATTCTATTGGATAGAAGGTGCACTGTCCTTTTGTTCCCCTTTTCAACAGATTGTGAAGAAGCTAAATTTTGCAGCATGAGATACTACCTTGCGGCACTTTTTTGTTGGAACAGTAGTCAAAACTACCTCTAGTATTCTATAGATATGACCCCCCAAAGTAACAATGAAACTACGAGGTCGAGACTCATAAACGGCATGGCACTTCCACATATATGGTTGGCCCAAGAGAACCTCATAGACATCCAGTGGGGCAACATCACATAATACTTCATCCTTGAAGGGTTGGATGTCGTATGAAAATCGACACTGCTGGCTAACACAAAGATCTCATCCTTGGCAAAACCACCAGATGTTGTATGGTTGTGGGTGTGGTGTTGTTGACAATCCCAACTGTTTGACGACCTCTACTGAGATGAGGTTCTTTTGGCTTCTGCAATCAAAAATATAATGCAGTGGGGTCCCCTTCACCCACATCTGTGAATGAAAAATACGTTCCCCCTCTTCGCAATCTGTTGCTTCTTTTGGTTGAATTGTTGCAGTCGCAACAATAGCATTGGGGTCCGCATCAATGATCTGTCCCTTACCATTATTTTAAAAATCAGATTCTAAATCAGGTTTCGGCTCTTTGTCTTTGATCTCGGCCACCAATGATTGTTTTGAGCGACATTCATCGATGTTGTGCCAGGGGATTTTGTGGAACTCTCACCATTTTCCAGTGTCCTTCTTTGTCTTCCCGTGACCCTTCTTTTCCTGTGTCTTGGACTGGTTTTCGGTAGACTATTTGTTAGGGCCATCTTTTTCATACTTTGGTTGTTTTGTATTTGCAGACCCGAACTCCCATTTGTTCTGGTGCTTAAATTTCTGCTCAATTTTAACAGCATACTGATAAGCAACACCGAGTGATGAGATGTCCAGAAAATCCATTTCAATCTGGATGTATTTGTGTAGAGCCCCACGGTATTTTAGAAACAAATGTCGCTCGGAGTCTTTGATAACCAGGTTGGTGCGCAAGGTATGGAAGGTATTGGTGAACTCCGGAACTTCTTGGCCCCTCTCTTGCTGCAGTGTGGTCCATCTCATGTACTGGTCCTCATAGTTGCCAATAGGGTAATACTGTTCCTTTACCGCATCCACACACAAAAATCCCAAGTGGGTTCGGCCCCATATATTCCATACTCCTCTGTGAAACTTTTCTCCTAATAAGTTTCCCACCAATGTTTGACATGAGGGAGAGCATTATGGACTGCGAAGGTGATCTTTTCTTTTTCGAAAAAATTGTGAACCGAGAAATAACCTTCTAGCAGAGTTAACCATTTTTCTAGGGCTTCTGCATCTATCTATCCTTCAAATACAGGAATATCAAAATTTACTTGTACCTTGAAAGGAGAGGTGCCTCCAAAGTGGTCGCTTGATAAATGTTCGCCTAATGCTATCGGTGGGCGTTGAAGGATGTAGGAAAAATTCTCCATCATTTCATCCCTATGTCGCGTGAGAGCTTGCTCAAGAAGAAGATTGATAGGATCGTCTACTCTTTTTCTTTTCTTTTCTTCCGCCATTAAGCATTTCTTGGGTGTGCGAGAGTGATTATCTTCAAGAGAGACAAGCTTGAGACCCAACTTGCCATACTCGGATCTCGTCGGGGACATGAACTGAAAAAAACGATCAAGAGAAGCCTGCTCTGATACCATTGATCTGAATTATTTTCGGCACGAAATGAAAGCGGAGATATAATAAATAAATACATAGAGATATCGCGTATATCCAATTATATAATAGAAATATATCAAAGATGCAACCATAAACACGGAGATACAGTAATACACGATTTCTATTAACGAAAGAAATGTACAGAGACTTTAAAAATACAGAGTGAAAGACTCGCTAGAATGGTGGTAGTTTGTCTCTAAGAAGAGATGTGAGGGCTACTCGCATTCGCAAGAATATCATTACAATGAGGCTCTGAAGGCTTTTTTAAAATAAATAGGAATGCCAAAAACACTAGACATCCAAAAACCTAACCCTAGGAGATGAAGCGCATTGATATGGATTTTATGAGTAGAACGAAATGAATACAGATTATTAACAAGGGCTTAACACAAAATAACACAGATACATTAAAACTGGTTTTCTATTCAATAACGAAATAAGCTGAAACTGTAAAATGCAACGAAAACAAGCTTGTTGGAATGGTGGCGGCTTATCTCTGCGAAGAGATGTGACGACAGCGTGCATTTGCAAGAATATCATTACAATGAGGCTCTGAAGGGATTTTTAAAATAAAAAAGAATGCCAAAAACCCTATACATCCAGAAACCTAACCCTAGGAGATGAAGTGTCAAAAGTCATGTGGGCCCCGTTTGGGTAAGTGAGTACATCAACTTCTCGGGGTCGTAACTTTTGCATACGATCTCCGTTTTAGGCATGTGATAGCTCGTTGGAAATGTATCATTGAGGAGATTCATTTTGTCATATCAATCATGCCTTTGGCCATTATTAAGAATTTCAATCTCAAAAAACCTTCATTTGGGCCCTCAAAATGGCCACGAAAGTTAAAAACTGCTAAAAATAGTAAATTGCCAAAATTTCCAGAAAACTGTTTTAAGCCAGTCAAAAAAGGTGGGTGGCCACTGATATCCACCTGGATTAATCCTCCCTCCTTAGGAAGAAATATTTTCCATTGTGTTGAGTTCCCAGGGGAGAGGGAAAAGCGTTTGTTGAATCTGCATCTTGGTGAGCTGCTTTCCTTGCTAGAGACGTCACGTTGCTCAGTTTGGAGAACTCGCACCATTTTCTGGTGTCCTTCTTTGTCTTCTCATGACCCTTCTTTTCCTCTGTCTTGGACTAGTTTTTGGGAGACTATTTGTTAGGGATATCTTTTTCATACTTTGGTTGTTGTGGATTTGCAAACCCCAACTCCCGTTTGTTCTGGTGCTTAAATTTCTGCTCAATTTTAATAGCATATCGATAAGAAACACTGAGTGATGAGATGTCCAGAAAATCCATTTCAGTTATGATGTATCTGTGTAGAGCCCCACGGTATTTCAGAAACAAATTTCGCTCAGAGTATTTGATACCCATCTTGGTGCGCAAGGTATGGAAGGTATTGGTGAACTCTATAACTTCTTGGCCGCTCTCTTGCCACAGTGTGGTCCATCTCATGTACTGGTCCTCATAGTTGTCAATAGGGTAATACTATTCCTTTACCGCATCAACAAAAAAATCCCAAGTGTGATTGTCCCCATATATTCCAGACTCCTCTATCGAACTTTGCTCCCACTAAGTTTCCCACCAATGTTTGACATGAGGGAGAGATTTAAGGAGTGCGAAGGTGATCTTTTCTTTGTCAGAAAAATTGTGAACTGATAAATAACCTTCTAGCAGAGTTAACCATTTTTCTAGGGCTTCTACATCTATCTATCCTTCAAATACAGGAATATCAAAATTTACTTGTACCTTGAAAGGTGAGGTGCCTCCAAAGTGGTCGCTTGATGAAGATGTGCCTGATGCTATCGCCAGGCATTGAAGGATGTGGGAAAAATTCTCCATCATTTCTCCCCTTTGTCGCGTGAGAACTTTCTCAAGCAGCAGATTTATAGAATCGTCTGTTCTGTCATTTTTCTTTACTTCCACGATTGAGAGTTTCTTGGGTGTGCGAGAGTGATTGTCTTCAAGAGAGACAAGCTTGAGACTCAACTTGCTATACTCATATCTTGTCGGGGACATGCACTAAAAAAAATGATCAAGAGAAGCCTGCTCTGATACCACTGATCCAGATTATTTTCATCACGAAATGAGAGCTGAGATATAATAAATAAAATCACAGAGATATCTCGTATATCCAATTATATAATATAAATATATCAGAGATGCAACCATAAACACAGAGATACAGTAAAACACGATTTATATTAATGAAAGAAATGTACAGAGACTGTAAAAATAAAGAGTGAAAGACTCGCTAGAATGGTGGAAGCTTATTATCTCTGAGAAGAGATGTGACGACTACTCGCATTCACAAGAAGATCATTACAATGAGGCTCTGAAGGACTTTTTAAAATAACAGGAATGTCAAAAACCCTAGACATCCAAAAACCTCACCCTAGTAGATGAAGCGCACTGATCAATATTTTATGAGAAGAACGAAATGAATATAGATTATTAATAGGTGATTAACACAAAATAATAGAGATACAGTAAAACTGGTTTTCTATTCAATAACGAAATAAGATGAAACTGTAAAACATAGGGGAAACAAGCTTGTTGGAAATGTGGCTGCTTATCTCTGAGAAGAGATGTGACGGCAGTGTGATTTCGCAAGAATATCATCACAATGAGGCTCTGAAGGAATTTTTAAAATAAACAGGAATGCCAAAAACCCTATACATCCAAAAACCTAACCCTAGGAGATGAAGCGCCAAAACTCATGCGGGCCCCGTTTGGGTAAGTGAGTACATCAACTTCCCGGGGTTGTAACTTTTGCATACGATCTCCGTTTTAGGTGTGTGATAGATCGTTGGAAAGGTATTGTCAAGGAGATTCATTTGGGGGGCTCAATTATGCTTTTAGATATCATTTAGAACCTCAATCTTGAAAAAAATTCATTTGGTCCCTCAAAATGGCCCCGAAAGTTAAAAACTACTAAAAATAGTAAATTGTCAAAATTGCCAGAAAACTGTTTTGAGCTAGTTGGAAAAGGTGGGTGGCCACCGATATCCACCTATATCAATCCTCCCTTCTTAGGAAAAAATGGTCTCCATTGCAGTGAGTTCCCGGGGGAGAGGGAAAAGCGTTTGCTAAATCTGCATCTTGGTGAGTTGCTTGCCTTGCTGGAGACGTCATGTTGCTCAGTTTGTAGAAGTCTGTCACGAACTTGTTGAGGTTGAGGCTATTCAAAAAGTTGGGCTACATGAGAGAACGGTGTGCATAAAGAATCTTTGCACTTTTTTGCAACCTTGTCGACCTTCTTCTATTGGATAGAAGGTCCAATGTCCTTATGTTCCCCTTTTGAACAGATTGTGAAGAAGCTGAATTTTGCAGCATGAGATACTACCTTGTGGCACTTTTTTGGTGTAACAATAGTCGAAACTACCTCTGGTATTCTATAAAGATGACCCCCCAAAGTAACAATGACACTATGGGGTCGAGACTCATAAACAACATGACGCTTCCACATATATGGTTGGCCCAAGAGAACATCACAGACATCCAGTGGAGAAACATCACATAATACCTCATCCTTCAAGGGATGGATGTCGTATGACAATCGACATTGTTGGCTGACACGAAGATCTCATCCTTGGCAAAGCCACCCAGTGTTGTATGGTTCTGGGTGTGGTGTTGTTGACAATCCCAACTATTTGACGACCTCTGCTAATATGAGGTTCTTTTGGCTTCCGCTATCAACAATAAAATGCAGAAGGATCCCCTTCACCCACATTTGTGAATGAAAAAGACGTTCCCCCTCTTCAGGATCTGTTGGTTCTTCTATTTGAATTGTTGTGGTAGCGACAACAATAATGGGGTCTGCATCAATGATCTGTCCCTTACCATTATTTTCAGAATGAGATTTTAAATCAGGGTTCAGCTCTTTGTCTTTGATCTCAGCCACCAATGACTGTTTTGAGCGACATTCATCGATGTGGTGCCGAGGGATTTTATGGAACTCACACCATTTTCTGGTGTCCTTCTTTGTCTTCCCATGACCCTTATTTTTCTATGTCTTGGACTGGTTTTTGGGAGACTATTTGTTAGGGTCGTCTTTGTCATAATTTTGTTGTTGCGGATTTCCAGACCTGAACTCCCGTTTTTTCTGGTGCTTAAATTTCTGCTTAATTTTAACAGCATATCGATAAGAAGCACCAAGTGATGAGATGTACAGAAAATCCATTTTAGTCTGAATGTATCTGTGTAGATCCCCACATTATTTAAGAACCAAATTTCACTTGGAGTCTTTGATACCCAGCTTGGTGCACAAGGTATTGAAGGTATTGGTGAACTGCAGAACTTCTTGGCCCCTCTCTTGCCGCAGTGTGGTCCATCTCATGTACTGGTCCTCATAGTTGCCAATAGGGTAATACTATTCCTTTACCCCATCCACAAAAAAATCCCAAGTGGGATTGGCCCCATATATTCCAGACTCCTTTGTGGAATTTTTCTCTCAGTAAGTTTCCCGCCAATGTTTGACATGAGGGAGATCTTTAAGGAGTGAGAAGGTGATCTTTTCTTTGTCGGAAAAATTGTGAACCAAGAAATAAGCTTCTAGTAGAGTTAACCATTTTTCTAGGGCTTCTGCATCTATATGTCCTTCAAATATAGGAATATCAAAATTTACTTATACCTTGAAAGGCGAGGTTCCTCAAAAGTGCCTGCTTGATGAAGATGCACCTGATGCTATCGGCAGGCGTTGAAGGATGTGGGAAAAATTCTCCATCATTTCGTCCCTCTATCGCGTGAGAGCTTGCTCAAGCAACAAATTGATAGGATCATCTACTCTGTCGTTTTTATTTTCTTCCTCCATTGAGGGTTTCTTGGTTGTGCGAGAGCGATTGTCTTCAAGAGTGACAAGCTCGAGACCCAACTTGCTATACTCGGATCTCATCGGGGACATGCATTGATTAAAATGATCAAGAGAAGCTTGATTTGATACCAATGATCTGGATTATTTTCGGCACTAAATGAGAGTGGAGATATAATAAATAAATGCACAGAGATATCATGTATATCCAATTATATAAAAGAAATATATCAGAGATGCAACCATAAACACAGAGATACAGTAATACACGATTTCTATTAATGAAAGAAATGTACAGAGACTGTAAAAATACAGAGTGAAACACTCACTAGAATGGTGGTAGCTTATTATCTCTAAGAAGAGATGTGACGGCTACTCGCATTCGCAAGAATATCATTACAATGAGGCTCTGAAGGCATTTTTAAAATAAATAGGAATGCCAAAAACCCTAGACATCCAAAAACCTATCCCTAGGAGATGAAACACTTATCCGGATTTTATGAGAAGAATGAAATGAATATAGATTATTAATAGGTTATTAACACAAAATAACAGAGATACAATAAAAAAAAAATTCTATTCAATAATGAAATAAGTTGAAACTATAAAATGCAACGGAAACAAGCATGCTAGAATGGTGGTGACTTATCTATGAGAAGAGATGTGACGGCAACACGCATTCACAAGAAGATCATTACAATGAGGCTCTAAAGGAATTTTTAAAATAAACAGGAATTCCAAAAACCCTAAACATCCAAAAACCTAACCCTAGGAGATGAAGCGCCAAAAGTCATGTGGGCCCCGTTTGGGTAAGTGAGTATATTAACTTCCCGGGGTCATAACTTGTGCATACGATATTTGTTTTAGGCGTGTGATAGCTCATTGGAAAGGTATCATCAAGGAGATTAATTTTGGGTTCTTAATCATGCCTTTGGCTATCATTGAGAACCTCAATCTAGAAAAACCTTCATTTGGGCCCTCAAAATGGCCCTGAAAGTTAAAAACTGCCAAAAATAGTAAATTGCCAAAATTGCCAAAAAATTGTTTTGAGCTAGTAGGAAAAGGTGGGTGTCCATTGATATCCACCTGGATCAATCCTCCATCCTTAGGAAGAAATGGTATCCATTGCATTGAGTTCCCAGGGGATAGGGAAATGCGTTTGTTGAATCTACATCTTGGTGAGATTCTTGCCTTGCTAGAGACGTCGTGATGCTCAGTTTGTGGATGTCTGTCATGAACCTGTTGAGGCTGAGGTTGTTCAACAAGTTGGGATACATGAGAGGATGGTGTGCAGAAGTAATATTTGCACTTTGTTGCAACCTTGTCGACCTGCTTCTATTTGATAGAAGGTCCAATGTCCTTTTGTTCCCCTTTTGAACAGATTGTGAAGATGCTGAATATTGCAACGTGAGATACTACCTTGTGGCACTCTTTTCATGGAATAGTATTCGGAACTACCTTTGATATTCTATAGAGATGACCCCCCAAAGTAAAAATTACACTGCGAGTTTGAGACTCAAAAACAACATGGTTCTTCCACATATATGGTTGGCCCAAGAGAACATCACATACATCCAGTGGGGCAACATCACATAATACCTCATCCTTGAAGGGCTGGATGTCGTATGACAATCGACATTGCTGGATAACATGAAGATATCTTCCTTGGTGAAGCCACATGATGTTGTATGGCTGTGGGTGTGGTGTTGTTGACAATCCCAACCGTTTGATGACCTCTGCTGAGATGAGGTTATTTTGGCTTCCGCTATCAACAATAAAATGCAGTGGGGTCCCCTTCACCCACATCTGTGAATGAAAAAGATGTTCCCCCTCTTCAAGATATATTGGTTCTTCTGGTTGAATTGTTGCGATCGTGAAAATAGTAGTGGGGTCCATGTCAATGATCTGTTCCTTACCATTATTTTCAAAATCAGATTCTGAATCAGGGTTCAGCTCTTTGTCTTTGATCTCGGCCATCAATGAATATTTTGAGTGACATTCATCGGTGTTGTGCCAGGAGATTTTGTGGAAATCACACCATTTTTTGGTGTCCTTCTGTGTCTTGGACAGGTTTTCAGGAGACTATTTGTTGGGGACGTCTTTGTCATTCTTTGGTTGTTGCGGATTTGCAGACCTGAACTCCCGTTATTTCTGGTGCTTAAATTTCTTCTCTATTTTAACAGCATATCGATAAGAAGCATTGATTGATGAGATGTCCAGAAAATCCATTTCAGTCTGGATGTATCTATGTAGAGCCCCATGTTATTTCAGCACCAAATGTCACTCGGAGTCTTTGATGTGCCTGATGCTATCGGCAGGCGTTGAAGGATGTGGGAAAAATTCTCCATCATTTCTTCCCTATGTCACATGAGAGCTTGCTCAAGCAGTATATTGATAGGATCGTGTGCTCTGTCATTTTTCTTTTCTTCCTCCATTGAGGGTTACTTGGGTGTGCGAGAGCGATTGTCTTCAAGAGAGACAAACTCAAGACCCAACTTGCTATACTCAGATATCGTCGAGGACATGCACTGAAAAAAATGATCAAGAGAAGCCTACTCTGATACCACTGATCCAGATTATTTTTGGCACGAAATGAGAGCGAAGATATAATAAATAAATGCATAGAGATATCACATATATCCAATTATATAACATAAATATATCAGAGATGCAACCATAAACACAGAGATACAGTAATACACGATTTATATTAATGAAAGAAATATACAGAGACTATAATAATATAGAGTGAAAGACTCGCTAGAATGGTGGTAGCTTATCTCTGAGAAGAGATGTGATGGCTACTCGCATTCGCAATAAGATTATTACAATGAGGCTCTGGAGGCCTTTTTAAAATAAACAGGAATGCCAAAAACCCTAGACATCCAAAAACCTAACCTTAGGAGATGAAGCACACTGATCCGGATTTTATGAGCAGAATGAAATGAATACAGATTATTAATAGGTTCTTAACACAAAATAACAAAGATACAATAAAACTAGTTTTCTATTCAATAACAAAATAAGATGAAAGTGTAAAATGCAGTGGAAACAAGCTTGTTGGAATGGTGGCGGCTTATCTCTAAGAAGAGATGTGATGGAAGCACACATTCACAAGAAGATCATTACAATGAGGCTCTGAAGCCCTTTTTAAAATAAACATAAATTCCAAAAACCCTAGACATCGAAAAAACTAACCCTAGGAGATGAAGCGCCAAAAGTCATGTGGGCCCCGTTTGGGTAAGTGAGTACATCAACTTCCCGGTGTCGTAACTTTTGCATACGATCACCGTTTTAGGCATGTGATAGCTCATTGGAAAGGTATCATCGAGGAGATTCATTTTGGGGGTTCAATAATGCTTTCAACTATAATTGAGAACCTCAATCTAGAAAAACCTTCATTTGGGCCCTCAAAATGGCCCCGAAAGTTAAAATCTGCTAAAAATAGTAAATTGCCCTAATTGCCAGAAAATTGTTTTGAGCCAGTCTGAAAAGGTGGGTGGCCACCGATATCCACCTAGATCAATCCTCCCTCCTTAGGAAGAAATGGTATCCATTGCGTTCAATTCTCGAGGGAGAGGGAAAATCATTTGTTGAATCTGCGTCTTGGTGAGTTGCTTGTCTTGTTGGAGACATTGTGTTCCTCCGTTTGTGAAAGTCTGTCACGAACCTATTGAGGCTAAGGTTGTTCAACAAGTTGGGCTACATGAGAGGATGTTGTGAAGAAGGAATATTTGTGCTTTTCTGCAACCTTTTCGACCTGCTTCTATTGGATAGAAGGTGCAATGTCCTTCTGTTCCCCTTTTGAACATATTGTGAAGAAGCTGAATTTTGTAGCATGAGATACTACCTTGTGGCATGTTTTTGGTGGAACAGTAGTCGAAACTACCTCTGGTATTCTATAGAGATGACCCCCCAAAGTAACAATGACACTGCAAGGTCGAGAATCATAAACAACATGGTGCTTCCACATATATGGTTGGCCAAGAGAACATCACAGACATGCAGTGGGGCAACATCACATAATACCTCATCCTTCAAGGGTTGGATGTCATATGATAATCTACATTGTTGGCTGACATGAAGATCTCATCCTTGGCGAAGCCACCCGATGTTGTATGGTTGTGGGTGTGGGGTTTTTGACAATCCCAAATGTTTGACAACCTCTGCTGAGATGAGGTTCTTTTAGCTTCCACTATCAAAAATAAAATGCAGCGGGGTCCCCTTCACCCACATCTGTGAATGAAAAATACGTTCCCCCTCTTCACGATCTATTGGTTCTTGTGATTGAATTGTTGCAGTCGCGACAATTGCAGTGGGGTCCATGTCAATGATCTATCGCTTACCATTATTTTCAGAATCAGAATATGAATAAGGGTCTGGCTCTTTTTCTTTGATCTCAGCCACCAATGATTGTTTTGAGCGACATTCATCGGTGTTGTACCAAGGGCTTATGTGGAACTTGCACCATTTTTCGGTGTCCTTCTTTGTCTTCCCATGACCCTTCTTTTCATGTGTCTTGGATTGGTTTTTGGGAGACTGTTTGTTAGGTCCATCTTTTTCATACTTTGGTTGTTGCGCATTTGCAGACATGAACTCTCGTTTGTTCTAGTGCTTAAATTTCTGCTCAATTTTAACAACATATCAATAAGAAGGATAGAGTGATAAGATGTCCAAAAAATCCATTTCATTCTGGATGTATCTATTTAGAGCCCCACGGTATTTCAAAACCAAATGTCGCTTGGAGTCTTTGATACCCAGCTTAGTGCGCAAGGTATGGAAGGTATTGGTGAACTCTGGAACTTCTTGGCCCCTCTCTTGCCACAGTGTGATCCATCTCATTTACTGATCCTCATAGTTTCCAATAGGGTAATATTGTTCCTTTACTGCATCCACAAAAAAATCCCAAGTGGGATCGGCCCGATATATTCCAGACTCCTCTGTGGAACTTTGCTCCCAATAAGTTTCCCACCAACGTTTGACATGAGGGAGAGATTTAAAGAGTGTGAAGGTGATATTTTCTTTGTCGAAACAATTGTGAACCGAGAAATAACCTTCTTGCGGAGTTAACCATTTTTCTAGGGCTTCTCCATCTATCTGTCCTTCAAATACAAGAATATAAAAATTTACTTGTACCTTGAAAGGCGAGGTGCCTCCAAAGTGGTCACTTGATGAAGATGCACCTGATGCTATCGGCAGGCATTGAAGGATGTGGGAAAAATTCTCCATCATTTCATCCCTCTGTCGTGTGAGAGCCTTCTCAAGTAGCAGATTGATAGGATCCTCTGCTCTGTTGTTTTTCTTTTCTTCCGCCATTGAGGGTTTCTTGGGTGTATGACAACGATTGTCTTCAAGAGAGACAAGCTCGAGACCCAACTTTCTTTACTCGGATCTCGTCGGGGACATGCACTGAAAAAAATGACCAAGAGAAGCCTACTCTAATACCACTGATCCATATTATTTTCAGCATGAAATGAGAGTAGATATATAATAAATAAATCCACAAAGATATCATGTATATCCAATTATATAACAGAAATATAATAGAGATGCAACCATAAACACAGAGATATAGTAATACACGATTTCTATTAATGAAGGAAATGTACAGAGACTCTAAAAATACAAAGTGAAAGACTCGCTAGAATGGTGGCAGCTTATTATCTCTGAGAAGAGATGTGACAGCTACTCGCATTCGCAAGAAGATCATTACAATGAGGCTCTGAAGGCCTTTTTAAAATAAACAGGAATGCCAAAAATCCTAGACATCCAAAAACCTAACCCTAGGAGATGAAGCGCACTTATCCAGATTTTATTAGAAGAACAAAATGAATAAAGATTATTAACAGGTGCTTAACACAAAATAACAGAGATATAGTAAAACTGGTTTTCTATTCAATAATGAAATAAGCTGAAACTGTAAAATGCAGCGGAAACAAGCTTGTTGGAATGGTGGTGGCTTATCTCTGAGAAGAGATGTGAGGGAAACGCGCATTCACAAGAAGATATTTACAATGAAGATCTGAAGGCCTTTTTAAAATAAACAGGAATTCCAAAAACCCTAGACATCCAAAAACCTAACCCTAGCAGTTGAAGTGCCAAAAGTCATGTGGGCCCCATTTGGGTAAGTGAGTACATCAACTTCCCGAGGTCATAATTTTTGCATACGATCTTCGTTTTAGGTGTGTGATAGCTCGTTAGAAAGGTATTTTCGAGGAGATTCATTTTGGGGGATCAGTAATGCCTTTGGATATAATTGAGAACCTCAATCTCAAAAAAACTTTCATTTGGGCCCTCAAAATGGCCTCGAAAATTAAAAACTGCTAAAAATAGTAAATTGTCAAAATTGCCAGAAAACTATTTTGAGCCAGTCAGAAAAGGTGAGCGGCCACCGATATCCACCTAGATCATTCCTCCCTCCTTAGGAAGAAATGGTCTCCATTGTGTTGATTTCCCAGGGGAGAGGGAAAAGTGTCTGTTGAATCTGCATCTTGGTGAGTTGCTTGCCTTGTTGGAGACGTCGCGTTGCTCAGTTTGTGGAAGTCTGTCACGAACCTATTGAGGCTAAGGTTGTTCAACAAGTCGGGCTACATGACAGGACGGTGTGTAGAATGAATCTTTGCACTTTGATACAACCTTGTTGACCTGCTTATGTTGGATAGAAGGTGTAATGTCCTTCTGTTCCCCTTTTGAACAGAATGTGAAGAAGCTGAATTTTGCAGTATGAGATACTACCTTTCGACACTTTTTTGGTAGAACAGTAGTCGAAACTATCTCTGGTATCCTATAGAGATGACCCCCCAAAGTAATAATGACACTGCAGGGTCGAGACTTATAAACAACATGGCTCTTCCACATATATGGTTGGCCCAAGAGAACATCACAGACATCCAGTGGGGAAACATCACATAATACCTGATCCTTGAAGGGATGGATGTTGTATGAAAATAGACATTGTTGGCTGACACGAAGATCTCATCCTTGGCGAAGCCACCCGATGTTGTATGGCTGCAGGTGTGGTGTTGTTCACAATCCCAGCCGTTTGATGACCTCTGCTGAGATGAGGTTCTTTTGGCTTCCACTATCAACAATAAAATGCAGCAGGGTCCCCTTCACCCACATCTGTGACTGAAAAAGATCTTCCCCCTCTTCGGGATCTGTTGGTTCTTCTGGTTGAATTGTTGTAGTCGCGACAATAGTAGTGGGGTCCACGTAAATGATCTATCCCTTACCATGATTTTCAGAATCAGATTCTGAATCAGGGTTCGGCTCTTTGTCTTTGATCTCGGCCACCAATGGTTGTTTTGAGCGATTCATCGGTTTTGTGCCAGGGGATTGTGTGGAACTCACACCATTTTCTAGTGTCCTTCTTTGTCTTCCCGTGACCCTTCTTTTCCTATGTCTTGGACTAGTTTTTGGGAGACTATTTGTTACGGCCGTCTTTGTCATTCTTTGGTTGTTGCGGATTTGTAGACCCGAACTCCCGTTTATTCTGGTGCTTAAATTTCTACTAAATTTTAACAGCATATCGATAAGAATCACCGAGTCATGAGATGTCTAGAAAGTCCATTTCAGTCTAGATGTATTTGTGTAGAGCCCCGCGGTATTTCAAAACCAAATGTCGCTTGGAGTCTTTGATACCCAGCTTGGTGTACAAGGTATGGAAGGTATTGGTGAACTCCATAACTTCTTGGCCCCTCTCTTGCCACAGTGTGGTCCATCTCATGTACTGGTCCTCATAGTTTCCAACAAGGTAATACTATTCCTTTAACACATCCACAAAAAAATCCCAAGTGGGATCGGCCCCATATATTCCAGACTCCTCTGTGGAACTATGCTCCCAACAAGTTTCCGACCAATGCTTTAAATGAGGGAGAGCTTTAAGGAGTACGAAGGTGATCTTTTCTTTGTCGGAAAAATTGTGAACTGAGAAATAAACTTCTAGCAGAGTTAACCATTTTTCTAGGGCTTCTGCATCTATCTGTCCTTGAAATATAGGAATATCAAAATTTACTTGTACCT
>ML776938.1:947166-984993 GCA_009831015.1 Picea engelmannii | reverse complement strand
GTGTGATAGCTCATTGGAAAGGTATCATTGAGGAGATTCATTTTGGGGGCTAAATCATGCCTTTTATTATCATTGAGAACCTCAGTCTTGAAAAACCTTCATTTGGGCCCTCAAAATGGCCCCGAAAGTTAAAAACTGCTAAAAATAATAAATTGCCAAAATTGCTAGAAAATTGTTTTGAGCTAGTCGGAAAAGGTGGGTGGCCACCGATATCCACCTGGATCAATCCTCCCTCCTTAGGAAGAAATGGTATCCATTCCATTGAGTTCTCGGGGGAGAGGGAAAAGCGTTTGCTGAATCTGCATCTTGGTGAGTTGCTTGCCTTGCTAGAAACGTTGTGTTGCTCAGTTTGTGGAAGTCTGTCATGAACCTGTTGAGGCTAAGGTTGTTCAATAAGTCAGGCTACATGAGAGAAAGGTGTGCAGAAGGAATCTTTTCACTTTGTTGCAACCTTGTCGACCTGCTTCTGTTGGATAGAAGGTGCAATGTCCTTATGTTCCCCTTTTGAACAGATTGTGAAGAAACTGAATTTTGCAGCATGAGATACTACATTGTGGCATGTTTTTGGTGGAACAGTAGTCATAACTACCTCTGGTATTCTATATATATGACCCCCAAATTAACAATGACATTGCAGGGTCGAGTCTCATAAACAGTATGGCGCTACCACATATATGGTTGGCCCAAGAGAACATCACAAACATCCAGTGGGGAAACATCACATAATACCTCATCCTTGAAGGGCTAGATGTCGTATGACAATCGACACTACTTTCTGACACGAAGATCTCATCCTTGGCAAAGCCACCCGATGTTGTATGGCTACAGGTGTGGTGTTGTTGACAATCCCAACTGTTTGATGACCTATGCTGAGATGAGGTTCTTTTGGCTTCCGCTATCAACAATAAAATGCAGTAGGGTCCCCTTCACCCACATCTATGAATGAAAAAGACGTTCCCCCTCTTTAATATCTGTTGGTTCTTCTGGTTGAATTGTTGCGGTCTCGACAATAGCAATGGGGTCCGCGTCAATGATCTGTCCCTTACCATTATTTTCAGAATCAAATTCTGAATCAGGGTTCGGCTCTTTGTCTTTGATCTCAACCACCAATGACTGTTTTGTGCGACATTCATCGGTATTGTGCCAGGGGCTTTTGTCGAACTCACACCATTTTCCAGTGTCCTTCTTCGTCTTCCCATGACCCTTCTTTTCCTGTGTCTTGGACTGGCTTTCAAGAGACTATTTTTTAGGGTCATCTTTGTCATACTTTGGTTGTTGCGGATTTGCAGATCCAATCTCCTGTTTGTTCCGGTGCTTAAATTTCTGCTCAATTTTAACAGCATATCGATAAGAAGCACTGAGTGATGAGATGTTACGAAAATCCATTTCAGTCTGGATTTATCTTTTTAGAGCCCCATAGTATTTCATAACCAAATGTCGCTCAGAGTCTTTGATACCCAGCTTGGTGCACAAGGTATGGAAGGTACTAGTGAACTCTGGAACTTCTTAGCCCCTCTCTTGCTGCAGTGTGGTCCATCTCATGTACTAGTCCACATAGTTTCCAACAGGATAATACTGTTCCTTTACCACATCCACAAAAAAATCCCAAGTGGGATCGGCCCCATATATTCCAGACTCCTTTGTGGAACTTTGCTCCCAGTAAGTTTCCCACCAATGTTTGACATGAGGGAGAGCTTTAAGGAGTGTGAAGGTGCCTCCAAAGTGGCCACTTCATGAAGATGTGCCTGTTGCAATCGGTAGGCATTGAAGTATGTGGGAAAAATTCTCCATCATTTTGTCCCTCAGTCACGTGAGAGCTTGCTCAAGCAGCAGATTGATAGGATCGCCTACTCTGTCATTTTTATTTTCTTCTTCCATTCAGCATTTCTTGGGTGTGCGAGAGTGATTGTCTTCAAGAGTGACAAGATCGACACCCAACTTGCTATAATTGAATCTTTTGGGGGACATGCACTGAAAAAAATGATCAAGAGAAGCCTACTCTAATACCACTGATCCAGATTATTTTTGGCACGAAATGAGAATGGATATATAATAAATAAATGCACAGAGATATCGCATATATCCAATTATATAACATAAATATATCAGAGATACAACCATAAACACAGAGATACAGTAATACATGATTTCTATTAATGAAATAAATGTACAAAGACTGTAAAAATACAGAGTGAAAGACTCGCTAGAATGGTGACAGCTTATCTCTAAGAAGATATTTGACGGCTACTCACATTCGCAAGAAGATCATTACAATGAGGCTCTGAAGGCCTTTTTAAAATAAACAGGAATGTCAAAACCCCTAGACATCCAAAAACCCTAGACATCCAAAAACCTAACCCTAGGAGATGAAGTGCACTGATCCGGATTTTATGAGCAGAACAAAATAAATACAAATTATTAATAGGTGCTTAACATAAAATAATAGAGATACAGTAAAATTGATTTTCTATTCAATAACAAAATAAGCTGAAACTGTAAAATGCAACGAAAACAAGCTTGTTGGAATGGTGGCGGCTTATCTCTGAGAAGAGCTGTGATGGCAGCATGCATTCACAAGGAGATAATTACAATGAGGCTCTGATGGTCTTTTTAAAATAAACAGAAATTCCAAAAACCCTAGACATCCAAAAACATAACCCTAGGATATGAAGCACCAAAAGTCATGTGGGCCCCATTTGGGTAAGTGAGTATGTCAACTTCTCGGGGTCTTAACTTTTGCATACGATCTTCGTTTTATGTGTGTGATAGCTCATTGGAAAGGTATCGTCGAAGAGACTCATTTGTGAAACTTTTCTCCCAGTAAGTTTCCCACCAATGTTTGACATGAGGGAGATATTTAAGGAGTGCAAAGGTGATCTTTTCTTTGTCGGAAAAATTGTGAACTGATAAATAACCTTCTAGAAGAGTTAACCATTTTTCTAGGGATTTTGCATCTATTTTTCCTTCAAATACAGGAATATCAAAATTTACTTGTACCTTGAAAGGTGAGGTGCCTCCAAAGTGGTCACTTGATGAAGATTCCCCTGATACTATCGGTAGGCATTGAAGGATGTGGGAAAAATTCTCTATCATTTCGTCCCTTTGTTGCATGAGAGCTTGCTCAAGCAGCATATTGATAGGATCATCTACTGTCGTTTTTATTTTCTTCTGCCATTGAGGGTTTCTTGGGTGTGCGAGAGCGATTGTTTTCAAGAGAGACAAGCTCGACACCCAACTTTCTACACTCAGATCTCCTCAAGGACATGCACTAAAAAAAAATGATCATGAGAAGACTGCTCTAACACCACTGATCGAGATTATTTTCGGCATGAAATGAGAGCGGAGATATAATAAAGAAATGCACAGAGATATTGCGTATATCCAATTATATAACAGAAATATATTAGAGATACAACCATAAACACAGTGAAAGACTCGCTAGAATGGTTACAGTGTATCTTTAATAATAGATGTGACGGCTACTCGCATTCGCAAGAAGATCATTACAATGAGGCTCTGAAGGCCTTTTTAAACTAAACAGGAATGCTAAAACTCTAGACATCCAAAAACCTAACCCTAGGAGATGAAGCGCACTGATCCAGATTTTATGAGAAGAACTAAATGAATACAGAGCATTAGAAGGTGCTTAACACAAAATAAAATATATACAGTAAAATTGGTTTTCTATTCAATAACAAAATAAGCTGAAACTATAAAATGCAGCGGAAACAAGCTTGCTAGAATGGTGGGGGCTTATCTCGGAGAAGAGATGTGACGGCAGTGTGCATTCGCAAGAAGATCATTGCAATGAGTCTCTGAAGGCATTTTTAAAATAAATAGGAATGAAAAAAACCCTAGACATCCAAAAACATAACCCTAGGAGATGAAGTGCCAAAAGTCATGTGGGCCCTATTTGGGTAAGTGAGTATATCAACTTCCCGGGGTCGTAACGTTTGCATACGATCTCCGTTTTAGGCATGTGATAGCTCGTTGGAAAGGTATCGTCGAAGATATTAATTTTGGGGGGTAAATAATGCCTTATATAATTATTGAGAACCTCAATCTCGAAAAACCTTCATTTGGGCCCTCAAAATGGCCCCGAAAGTTAAAAACTGCTAAAAATAGTAAATTGCCAAAATTGCCAGAAAATTGTTTTGAGCAAGTCAGAAAAGGTGGGTGGCCATTGATATTCACCTGGATCAATCCTCCCTCCTTAGGAATAAATGGTCTCCATTGCGTTGATTTCCCAGGGGAGAGGGAAAAGCGTTTGCTGAATCTGCATCTTGGTGAGCTACTTGCCTTGCTAGAGACGTCGCGCTGCTCAGTTTGTGGAAGTCTGTCACGAACCTGTTGAGGTTGAGGTTGTTCAAAATTTCAGGCTACATGAGAGGATAGTGTGCCGAAGTAATCTTTGAGCTTTGTTTCAACCTTGTCAGCCTGATTCTATTGGATAGAAGGTGCACTGCCCTTTTGTTCCCCTTTTCAACAGATTGTGAAGAAGCTAAATTTTGAAACATGAGATACTATCTTGCGGCACTTTTTTGGTGGAAAAGTAGTTGAAACTACCTCTAGTATTCTATAGATATGACCCCCCAAAGTAACAATGAAACTACGGGGTCGAGACTCATAAAAAACATGGCACTTCCACATATATGGTTGGCCCAAGAGAACCTCATAGACATCCAGTGGGGCAACATCACATAATACTTCATCCTTGAAGGGTTGGATGTCATATGAAAATCGACACTGTTGGCTAACACAAAGATCTCGTCCTTGGAGAAACCACCCGATGTTGTATGGTTGCGGGTGTGGTGTTGTTGACAATCCCAACTGTTTGACGACCTCTACTGAGATGAGGTTCTTTTGGCTTCCGCAATCAAAAATATAATGCAGTGGGGTCCCCTTCACCCACATCTGTGAATGAAAAATATGTTCCCCCTCTTCAAAATCTATTGGTTCTTTTGGTTGAATTGTTGCAGTCGCAACAATACAATTGGGGTCCGCATCAATGATCTGTCCCTTACCATTATTTTCAAAATAAGATTTTGAATCAGGGTTCGGCTCTTTGTCTTTGATCTTGACCACCAATGATTTTTTTGAGTGACATTCATCGGTGTTGTGCCAGGGGATTTTGTGGAACTCTCACCATTTTCCAGTGTCCTTTGTCTTCCCGTGACCCTTCTTTTCCTGTGTCTTGGACTGGTTTTCGGTAGACTGTTTTTTAGGGCCATATTTGTCATACTTTGGTTGTTGCGTATTTGCAGACCCGAACTCCCATTTGTTCTGGTGCTTAAATTTCTGCTCAATTTTAACAGCATATTGATAAGCAACACCGAGTGATGAGATGTCCAGAAAATCCATTTCAATCTGGATGTATCTATGCAGATCCCCACAGTATTTTAGAAACAAATGTCGCTCGGAGTCTTTGATAACCAGCTTGGTGCACAAGGTATGGAAGGTATTGGTGAACTCTGGAACTTCTTGGCCCCTCTCTTGCCGCAGTGTGGTCCATCTCATGTACTGGTCCTCATAGTTGCCAACAGGGTAATACTATTCCTTTACCGCATCCACAAAAAAATCCCAAGTGGGTTCGGCCCCATATATTCCATACTCCTCTGTGAAACTTTTCTCCCAATAATTTTCCCACCAATGTTTGACATGAGGGAGAGCATTATGGACTGCGAAGGTGATCTTTTCTTTGTCGAAAAAATTGTGAACCGAGAAATAACCTTCTAGCAGAGTTAACCATTTTTCTAGGGCTTCTGCATCTATCTATCCTTCAAATACAGGAATATCAAAATTTACTTGTACCTTGAAAGGATAGGTGCCTCCAAAGTGGTTGCTTGATAAAGATTCGCCTAATGCAATCGGTGGGCATTGAAGGATGTAGGCAAAATTATCCATCATTTCATCCCTATGTCACGTGAGAGCTTGCTCAAGAAGAAGATTGATAGGATCGTCTACTCTTTTGTTTTTCTTTTCTTCCACCATTATGCATTTCTTGGGTGTGCGAGAGTGATTATCTTCAAGAGAGACAAGCTTAAGACCCAACTTTCCATACTCAGATCTCGTTGGGGACATGAACTGAAAAAAATGATCAAGAGAAGCCTGCTCTGATACCACTGAACCGAATTATTTTCGGCACGAAATGAAAGCGGAGATATAATAAATAAATACATAGAGATATCACGTATATCCAATTATATAACAGAAATATATCAAAGATGCAACCATAAACATAGAGATACAGTAATACACGATTTCTATTAACGAAAGAAATGTACAGGGACTTTAAAAATACAGAGTGAAAGACTCGCTAGAATGGTGGTATTTTGTCTCTAAGAAGAGATGTGAGGGATACTCGCATTCACAAGAAGATCATTACAATGAGGCTCTGAAGGCCTTTTTAAAATAAATAGGAATGCCAAAAACCCTAGACATCCAAAAACCTAACCCTAGGAGATGAAGCGCATTGATATGGATTTTATGAGTAGAACGAAATGAATACAGATTATTAACAAGGGCTTAACACAAAATAACACAGATACATTAAAACTGGTTTTCTATTCAATAACGAAATAAGCTGAAACTGTAAAATGCAACGGAAACAAGCTTGCTGGAATGGTGGCGGCTTATCTCTGAGAAGAGATGTGACGGCAACATGCATTTGCAAGAAGATCATTACAATGAGGCTCTGAAGGGATTTTTAAAATAAACAGGAATGCCAAAAACCCTAGACATCCAGAAACCTAACCCTAGGAGATGAAGTGTCAAAAGTCATGTGGGCCCCGTTTGGGTAAGTGAGTACATCAACTTCTCGGGGTCGTAACTTTTGCATACGATCTCTGTTTTAGGCATGTGATAGCTTGTTGGAAATGTATCATCGAGGAGATTCATTTTTTCATATCAATCATTATTTTGGCCATTATTAAGACTGTCAATCTCAAAAAACCTTCATTTGGGCCCTCAAAATGGCCACGAAAGTTAAAAACTGCTAAAAATAGTAAATTGCCAAAATTTCCAGAAAACTATTTTAAGCCAGTCAAAAAAGGTGGGTGGCCACTGATATCCACCTGGATTAATCCTCCCTCCTTAGGAATATATCTTTTCCATTGTGTTGATTTCCCAGGGGAGAGGGAAAAGCGTTTGTTGAATCTGCATCTTGGTGAGTTGCTTGCCTTGCTAGAGATGTCACGTTGCTCAGTTTGGAGAACTCGCACCATTTTCTGGTGTCCTTCTTTGTCTTCTCATGACCCTTCTTTTCCTCTGTCTTGGACTAGTTTTTGGGAGACTATTTGTTAGGGATATCTTTGTCATACTTTGGTTGTTGTGGGTTTGCAGACCCCAACTCCCGTTTGTTCCGGTGCTTAAATTTCTGCTCAATTTTAACAGCATATCGATAAGCAGCACTGAGTGATGAGATGTCCAGAAAATCCATTTCAGTTATGATGTATCTATGTAGAGCCCCACGGTATTTCAGAACCAAATGTCGCGCAGAGTCTTTGATACCCATCTTGGTGCGCAATGTATGGAAGGTATTGGTGAACTCTGTAACTTCTTGGCCCCTCTCTTGCCACAGTGTGGTCCATCTCATGTACTGGTCCTCATAGTTGTCAATAGGGTAATACTATTCCTTTACCGCATCCACAAAAAAATCCCAAGTGTGATTGGCCCCATATATTCCAGACTCCTCTATGGAACTTTGCTCCCAGTAAGTTTCGCACCAATGTTTGACATGAGGGAGAGATTTAAGGAGTGTGAAGGTGATCTTTTCTTTGTCAGAAAAATTGTGAACTGAGAAATAACCTTCAAGCAGAGTTAACCATTTTTCTAGGGCTTCTACATCTATCTATACTTCAAATACAGGAATATCAAAATTTACTTGTACCTTGAAAGGTGAGGTGCCTCCAAAGTGGTCGCTTGATGAAGATGCGCCTGATTCTATCACCAGGCATTGAAGGATGTGGGAAAAATTCTCCATCATTTCTCCCCTTTATCGCGTGAGAACTTTCTCAAGCAGTAGATTTATAGAATCGTCTGTTCTGTCATTTTTATTTTCTTCCACCATTGAGGGTTTCTTGGGTGTGCCAGAGCAATTGTCTTCAAGAGAGACAAACTCGAGACCCAACTTTCTATACTCGGATCTCGTTGGGGACATGCACTGAAAAAAAGGATCAAGAGAAGCCTGCTCTGATACCACTGATCCAGATTATTTTTGGAACGAAATGAGAGTGGAGATATAATAAAGAAATCCACAGAGATCATGCGTATATCCAATTATATAACAGAAATATATCATAGATACAACCATAAACACAGAGATACAGTAATACACGATTTCTATTAATGAAAGAAATGTACAAAGACTGTAAAAATACAGAGTGAAAGACTCGCTAGAATGGTGGCAGCTTATCTCTTAGAACATATGTGACAGCTACTTGCATTCGCAAGAAGTTCATTACAATGAGGCTCTGAAGGCCTTTTTAAAATAAACAGGAATGCCAAAAACCCTAGACATCCAAAAACCTAACCCTAGGAGATGAAGCGAATTGATTCGGATTTTATGAGAAGAACGAAATGAATACCGATTATTAACAGGTGCTTAACACAAAATAACAGAGATATAGTAAAAATGGTTTTCTTTTCAATAATGAAATAAGCTGAAACTGTAAAATGCAGCGGAAACAAGCTTGTTGGAATGGTGGCGGCTTATCTCTAAGAAGAGATGTGACAACAATGCGCATTCGCACAA
This sequence comes from Picea engelmannii, assembly GCA_009831015.1. NCBI lineage: Eukaryota > Viridiplantae > Streptophyta > Pinopsida > Pinales > Pinaceae > Picea > Picea engelmannii. Next base: position 976,241 of record ML776938.1, on the reverse strand, counting down.
AGATAATTACAATGAGGCTATGAAGGCCTTTTTAAAATAAACAAGAATGCCAAAACCCTAGACATCTAAAAACCTAACCCTAGGAGATGAAGTGCCAAAAGTCATGTGGGCCCCGTTTGGGTAAGTGAGTACATCAACTTCCCGAGAACGTAACTTTTGAATACGATCTCCGTTTTAGGCGTGTGATAGATCATTGGAAAGGTATCGTCGAGGAGATTAAGTTTTGGTTCTCAATTATGCCTTCAACTATAATTTAGAACCTCAATATCGAAAAACCTTCATTTGGGCCCTCAAAATGGCCCTGAAAGTTAAAAACTGCTAAAAATAGTAAATTGCCAAAAAATTGTTTCGAGCCAGTCGAAAAAGGTGGGTGGCCACCAATATCCACCTGGATAAATTCTCCCTCCTTTGGAATAAATGGTCTCCATTACATTGAGTTCCTGGGGGAGAGGGAAAAGCATTTGTTGAATCTGCATCTTGGTGAGTTGCTTGCCTTGTTGGAGACGCCGCGCTGCTCAGTTTGTGGAAGTCTATCATGAACCTGTTGAGGATGAGGTTGTTCAACAAGTCGAGCTACATGAGGGGATGGTGTGCAAAAGGAATCTTTGTGCTTTGTTGCAACCTTGTCAACCTGCTTCTGTTGGATAGAAGGTGCAATGTCCTTATGTTCCCCTTTTGAACAGATTGTGAAGAAGCTAAGTTTTGCAGCATGAGATACTACCTTGTGGCATGTTTTTGGTGGAATAGTAGTCAGAACTACCTCTGGTATTCTATAGAGATGACCCCCCTAAGTAACAATGACACTGCGGGGTCGAGACTCATAAACAGCATGGCACTTCCACATATATGGTTGTCCCAAGAGAACATCACAGACATCCAGTGGGGAAACATCACATAATACCTCATCCTTGAATGGTTGGATGTCATATGATAATCGAAACTATCGGTTGACACGAAGATCTCATCCTTGGTGAAGCCACTCAATGTTGTATGGTTGCAGGTGTGGTGTTGTTGACAATCTCAACTGTTTGACGACCTCTGTTGAGATGAGGTTCTTTTGGCTTATGCTATCAATAATAAAATGCAGTGGGGTCCCCTTCACCCACATCTGTGAATGAAAAAGACATTCCCCCTCTTCAGGATCTGTTGGTTCTTCTGGTTGAATTGTTGTGGTTGCGACAATAGCAGTGGGGTCCGCATCAATGATCTATCCCTTACCATTATTTTTAGAATCAGATTCTGAATCATGATTCAGCTCTTTTTCTTTGATCTCAGCCACCAATGATTGTTTTGAGCGACATTCATCGGTGTTGTGCTAGGGGATTTTTTGGAACTTGCACCATTTTTCGGTGTCCTTCTTTGTCTTTCTGTGACCCTTCTTTTCCTGTGTCTTGGACTGGTTTTCAGTAGACTGTCTGTTAGGGCCATCTTTGTCATACTTTGGTTGTTGTGGATTTGCAGAGCCGAACTCCCGTTTGTTCTAGTGCTTAAATTTTTGCTCAATTTTAATAGCGTATCGATAAGAAGCACCGAGTGATGAGATGTCAAAAAAATCCATTTTAGTCTGGATGTATTTGTGTAGAGCCCCACGGTATTTCAAAACCAAATGTCACTCGGATTCTCTGATACCCAGCTTGGTGCGCAAGGTATGGAAGGTATTAGTGAACTCTGGAACTTCTTGGCCCCTCTCTTGTCGTAGTGTGGTCTATCTCATGTACCGATCCTCATAGTTTCCAATAGGGTAATACTGTTCATTTACCGCATCCACAAAAAAATCCCAAGTGGGATAGGCCCCATATATTCCAGACTCCTTTGTGAAACTTTTCTCCCAATAAGTTTCCCACCAATGTTTGACATGAGGGAGATCTTTAAGGAGTGCAAAGGTGATATTTTCTTTGTCGGAAAAATTGTGAACCGAGAAATAACCTTCTAGCAGAGTTAACCATTTTTCTAGGGCTTGTGCATCTATCTATCCTTCAAATACAGGAATATCTAAATTTACTTGTACCTTGAAAGGCAAGGTGCCTCCAAAGTGGTCGCTTGATGAAGATGTGCCTAATGCTATCATCAGGCATTGAAGGATGTGGGAAAAATTCTCCATCATTTCATCCCTCTGTCGCGTGAGAGCTTGCTCAAGCAACAGATTGATAGGATCGTTTTCTATATCATTTTTATTTTCTTCCACCATTGAGGGTTTCTTGGGTGTGTGAGAGTGATTGTCTTCAAGAGAGACAAGCTCAAGACCCAAGTTGCTATACTCGGATCTCGTCGAGGACATGCACTGGAAAAAATGATCAAGAGAAGCCTTCTCTGATACCACTGATCCGAATTATTTTCGGCACGAAATGAGAGTAGAGATATAATAAATAAATTCACATAGATATCACCTATATCCAATTATATAACAGAAATATATCAGAGATGCAACTATAAACACAGAGATACAGTAATACACGATTTCTATTAATGAAAGAAACATACAGAGACTATAAAAATACAGAGTGAAAGACTCACTAGAATGGTGGCAGCTTATCTCTGAGAAGAGATGTGATGGCTACTCACATTCATAAGAAGATGATTACAATGAGGCTCTGAAGGCCTTTTTAAAATAAACAGGAATGCCAAAAACCCTAGACATCCAAAAACCTAACCCTAGGAGATGAAGCGCACTGATCCGGATTTTATGAGAAGAACGAAATGAATACATATTATTAATAGGTGCTTAACACAAAATAACAAAGATACAGTAAAACTGGTTATCTATTGAATAACGAAATAAGCTGAAACTGTAAAATGCAATGGAAACAAGCTTGTTGGAATGGTGGCAGCTTATATCTAAGAAGAGATGTGACGGCAGCGCACATTCGTAAGAACATCATTACAATGAGGCTCTGAAGGCCTTTTTAAAATAAACAGGAATTCCAAAAACCCTAGACACCCAAAAACCTAACCCTAGGAGATGAAGCGCCAAAAGTCATGTGTGCCTTGTTTGGGTAAGTGAGTACATCAACTTCCTGGGGTCGTCACTTTTGCATATGATCTTTGTTTTAGGCGTCCGATAGCTCATTGGAAAGGTATCATCAAGGAGATTCATTTTGGGGGCTCAATCATGCCTTTGACTATCATTGAGAACCTCAATATTGAAAAACCTTCATTTGGGCCCTCAAAATGGCCCCAAAAGTTAAAAACTGCAAAAAATAATAAATTGCCAAAATTGCCAGAAAACTGTTTTGAGCCAGTCGAAAAAGGTGGGATGCCACCGATATCCACCTGGATCAATCCTCCCTCCTTAGAAATAAATTTTATCCATTGCATTGAGTTCCCAGGGGAGAGGGAAAAGCGTTTGTTGAATCTACATCTTGGTGAGTTGTTTTCCTTGATGGAGACGTCACGCTGCTCAGTTTGTGGAATTCTGTCATGAACCTGTTGAGGCTGAGGTTGTTCAAAAAGTCGGGCTACATGAGAGGACGGTGTGCAGAAGGAATATTTTCCCTTTGCTGCAACCTTGTCGGCCTGCTTCTGTTGGATAGAAGGTGCAATGTCCTTATGTTCCCCTTTTGAAATGATTGTGAAGAAGTTGAATTTTGCAGCATGAGATACTACCTTGCGGCACGTTTTTGGTGGAACAGTAGTCAGAACTACCTCTGGTATTCAATAGAGATGACCCCCTAAAGTAACAATGACACTGCGGGGTCGAGACTCATAAATAACATGGCGCTTCCACATATATGGTTGGCCCAAGAGAACATCACAGACATCCAATGGGGCAACATCACATAATACCTCATCCTTGAAGGGCTGGATGTCATATGACAATCGACACTGTTGGCTGACATGAAGATCTCATCCTTGGCGAAGCCACCCGATGTTGTATGGCTGCAGGTGTGGTGTTGTTGACAATCCCAATTGTTTGACGACCTCTACTGAGATGAGGTTATTTTGGCTTTCGCTATCAACAATAAAATGCAGCGGGGTCCCCTTCACCCACATCTGTGAATGAAAAAGACGTTCCCCCTCTTCAGGATCTATTGGTTCTTCTGGTTGAATTGTTGTGGTCGTGACAATAGCAGTGGGGTCCACGTCAATCATCTGTCCCTTACCATTATTTTCAAAATCAGATTCTGAATCAGGGTTTGGCTCTTTGTCTTTGATCTCAGCCACCAATGACTGTTTTGAGCGACATTCATCGGTGTTGTGCCAGGGGATTTTATGGAACTTGCACCATTTTCCTATGTCCTTCTTTGTTTTTCTGTGACCCTTCTTTTCCTGTGTCTTGGACTGGTTTTCAGGAGACTGTTTGTTAGGGCCGTCTTTTTCATGCTTTGGTTGTTGTAGATTTGCATACCCGAACTCCTATTTGTTCTAGTGCTTAAATTTCTGCTCAATTTAACAACATATTGATAAGCAACACTGAGTGATGAGATGTCTAGAAAATCCATTTCAGTCTGGATGTATCTGTGTAGAGCCCCATGGTATTTCAGAACCAAATGTCACTCGGATTCTTTGATACCCAGCTTGGTCTGAAAGGTATGGAAGGTATTGGTGAACTCTGAAACTTCTTGGCCCCTCTCTTGCCACAGTGTGGTCCATCTCATGTACTGGTCCTCATAGTTGCCAACAGGGTAATACTATTCCTTTACCGCATCCACAAAAAAATCCCACTAAGTTACCCACCAATGTTTGACATGAGGGAGAGCTTTATGGAGTGAGAAGGTGATATTTTCTTTGTCGGAAAAATTGTGAACCGAGAAATAACCTTCTAGCAAAGTTAACCATTTTTCTAGGGCTTCTGCATCTATCTGTCCTTCAAATATAGGAATATAAAAATTTACTTGTACCTTGAAAGGCAAGGTGCCTCCAAAGTGGCCGCTTGATGAAGATGCACTTGATGCTATTGGCAGGCATTGAAGGATGTGGGAAAAATTCTCCATCATTTCGTCCCTCTGTCGCATGAGAGATTGCTCAAGCAGCAGATTGATAGGATCATTTGATCTGTTTTTTTTTCTTTTTTTCTTCCATTGAGGGTTTCTTGGGTGTGCGAGAGAGATTGTCTTCAAGAGAGACAAGCTCAAGACCCAACTTGCTATACTCGGATCTCGTCGGGGACATGCACTAAAAAAAATGATCAAGAGAAGCCTGCTCTAATACCACTGATCCAAATTATTTTCAGCACGAAATGAGAGTGGATATATAATAAATAAATGCACAGAGATATCGTGTATATCCAATTATATAACAGAAATATATCAGAGATGCAACCATAAACACAGAGATACAGTAATACATGATTTCTATTAATGAAAGAAATGTACAGAGACTGTAAAACTACAGAGTGAAAGACTCGCTAGAATGGTGGTAGCTTATCTCTAAGAAGAGATGTGACGGTTACTCGCATTCGCAAGAAGATCATTACAATGAGGCTCTAAAGGCCTTTTTAAAATAAACAGGAATGCCAAAAACCCTAGACATCCAAAAACCTAACCCTAGGAGATGAAGTGCACTGATCCAGATTTTATGAGCAGAACGAAATGAATACAGGTTCTTAACAGGTTCTTAACACAAAATAATAGAGATACATTAAAACTAGTTTTCTATTCAATAACGAAATAATTTGAAACTGTAAAATACAGTGGAAACAAGCTTGCTGGAATGGTGGTGGCTTATCTCTGAGAAGAGATGTGACGGCAGCATGCATTCTCAAGAAGATCATTACAATGAGGCTCTGAAGGCATTTTTAAAATAAACAGGAATGCCAAAATCCGTTTACATCCAAAAATCTAACCCTAGGAGATGAAGCACCAATAGTCATGTGGGCCCCATTTGGGTAAGTGAGTACATCAACTTCCCGGGGTCGTAACTTTTGCATACAATCTCCATTTTAGGCTTGTGATAGCTCGTTGGAAAGGTATCGTTGAGGAGATTCATTTTGGGGGATCAATAATTCCTTTGTCTATCATTGAGAACCTCAATCTCTAGAAACCTTCATTTTGGCCCTCAAAATGGCCCCGAAAGTTAAAAACTGCTAAAAATAGTAAATTGCCAAAATTGCCAGAAAATTGTTTTGAGCCAGTCGGAAAAGGTGGGTGTCCACCAATATCCATCTGTATTAGACACTTGGTATACCATCATAAATGTCTAGCCAAGAAGTATACCTTTTGGTTGAGGCCAGGGATAAAAACCTGGCCCCCCAAATGTCCAAAAAACGTCATTTAGGGCCTCAAAACAGACCCAGAAGTTCATGACCCAAAAAACTGTAGAAAAACTACCAAGGTGGAAAATTGTGTTTTGAGGCAATGGAATAGATGGGTGGTGACCAATATCCACCTAGATCATAATTTGTAAAGAAAACAAATAATTAAAATATATACATATCGTTGCACTGTATTCTTTTAAATTCACTAACTAATGTGTGTTATAATATAGAAAATGGTGTGTTTTGATAAGTTATACGCACCGAAGCCTATTAATTATATTGAATCATCAGTGATAAAAATTGTGAAAAAGCACCATTCCTTAAATGAAATAACATACGATTATATTTATCGTTTAAAAATATTACATTGTGCATGATTAAAATATGCACCGGCGCTTTAAATATAATATACACATTGGTGTTTAGTAACAAAGAATGATGCCAACAACTCACCTTGAATATTCAAAATTTCACTACCCTTTGTTGAACATGGTAATACAAGCACCGATGCATACAAATTATGAAAAAAAAAAGAACACCCAGTGTGTAATATGTATACATGCACTGTTGTGCATACAAAAACTAATATGAACGGTGCGTACATAAACCCAAAAAGCACTAGTGTCCCATACAACAAAAAAAGGTAGAACCGATGCATAATGATTATAAGAGTATTGGTGCTACATACAACCAAAAAGGTGGAACCAATGTGTAAAAATTATAAGAGCATCGATGCTTTGTAGGTTTATGTACGCACCGATGCAGGTTACTTAAGAACGCACTGGTGCGGGTTACTTAAGAATTTACTGGTGCATTTTACCAATACAAGCACCAAAAAAAACCTCTGCTTGCCCAAATTATTTTAGTTATATGGAACATCTTCTAAAACCTCCACTTCAAGTAATGAAGGTTGTAGTGGATGTTTTTTTCAATTTATTTCCAAAAATGTAACACTAAAAACCTCTGCAAAAACCTCCACTACAAGGTGTTTTCCTTGTAGTGATCTTACTACTTGCAATATTTCCACCTAACATATTGAACTACCTCTTCTTCCAATTTGGTTTCTTGTAACAAGGTAATATTTGTTTTTTTTTTGTAGATCAAATATTTCATTGATTCCTATTTATTTTTGGATTAATCCCTCTACAATTCTAGGATACTTTTTTCAATTCTTAGGGTTAGGGTTTTCACTGTCACTACCAAAGACATTATGGAGGGATACTTGGGCCCCAAATACTTTGTCCCTATTTTCCCACCTATTTTTTTCCACATTTTACCATCATCATCATCATCATCTTGTTAATTTTTTTGGATTTTGTGCTTGGTAACACCTCATTGTGAGAAGTGAACAGATGAATTGATGTTTCAACTATGAAATTCCATTAAGGGGTAGGATGAGGGAACTCTCCTTAGTAGGATGAGGGCACTCTCCTTTGGTAGTATTTCTATGAGGGAAATAGCAACCAATTGACCTCAATCTACATAGGGGCCTCCATTATTCATGAGAAGGGAAAGTCCCAGAGGGTGGGGCCGGGGAGTGGGGTTAAAGAAGGGGAGGAATCAAGTTCTTCTTGGTCAAAGAGGGTTATGAAGAAATGAGAATTTTAGGATGGATTTCCTTTGGGAACCATAAAAAATTTGGGATGGGATTTATGTTTATTACCTTGCAAATTCTTTGTCGGCTATCATTTTTCTATTATCGAAAAATATTCTAAAGAAAGTAGGAGTCAGGTTTACTCTTACAATCTTTGGTGAAATGTTTGCATTCATGATAAACATTACATTTGAAAGGAAGATACTCATAGTCCAAGGATTGGTGGTGATATCAATCATCTAGGGTGAGGTTAAAGGATTTTCAAAGTTTTTTTTCTACATTTACCTCCACACAGATGTGGGTAGAAAATATTCCAAATTTTGTACCATACTTTTCAATTTAGTTCCTAAGGAAATTTTCTATGGATTATAATGATTCATCGTTCCAATAATGTAGAGGTAAGTGGTGGAGGATACCCTAGACCAAGAAAAAGGAGGATATATTAACCTCAATATCAAATTCTAGTGACCAACGATCAAGATACATATCACAAGGCCCCATGAAATAAGGATCACTTTTATTCATGGTAACCTTTCAACTCAAACAAGGAAGTAAAAGACCCCCTACCACAAAGGTAATTAGATAACTTTCCCTTGATGAGGAGAATGAAATTTTTTTGTATCCATTGTTCCATTGCCCATTATGAAGTACAAATGCATGTGAATCGATCCAGGTGGATATTGGTGGCCATCCACCTATTCCATATTCCAACTAGCTCATCTTGACATTTTTTAGTTCAACATGTTTCTCTGTAATGGGGACATTTCTTTTTAATTTTGGGTTCTCGACTTACGGGGTCATCCTGAATCCCTACACATCATCCACATGGATATTGGTGGTCGCCCACCTATTCCAACTGGCTTATTTTGGAATTTTGCATGTCAAGTACATCTTTTTGTACTTCTAGGGCCGTTTTGGGGCTCTAAACAATGTTTTCTTGGATTTTCATAGTCATTGTAGACAAAGTCAATATTTGATGGCATAATGTTTATTTCTCGAAATACCTTTCCAACGGGCTATCACACTCCTAAAATGAAGATCGTATGAAAAAGTTACGACCCCGAGAATTTAATGTACTAACTTACCCCAACGAGGCCCACATGACTTTTGGCACTTCAACCCCTAGGGTTAGGTTTTTGGATGTCTAGATTTTTGGCATCCATGTTTGTCATAAAAATGTCTTTAGATCCTCATTGTAATCATCTTCTTGCAAATGAGTGTATCCGTCATATCTCTTCTCAGAGATAAAGTTGTCACCATTCTAGCGAGTCTTGCACTCTGTATTTTTACAGTCTTTGTACATTTATTTCATTAATAGAAATCATGTATTTCTATATTTCTCTGTTTCTGGAAATTTTTATGTGTGTTTCATTGTAATATCTCTGCTTTCATTTTGTTCTGAAAATAATTTGGATCAGTGGTATCAGAGAAGGTTTCTCTTGATCGGTTTTTAGTGCATGTCCCCGAAGAGGTCCGAGTATAGCAAGTTGGGTCTTGATCTTGTCTCTCTTGAGTACAATCACTCTTACACACCCAAGAAACCCTCTATGGTGACAGAAAATAAAAATGATAGAGAATGAGATTCTATTAATTTGTTGCTTGAGAAATCTCTCGCGCGACAAAGGGACGAAATGATGGAGACGTTTTCCCACGTCCTTCAAAGCTTGTGGATAACAACATGCACATCTTCATCGAGCAACCACTTTGGAGGAACCTCTCCTTTCAAGATACAATTTAATTTTGATATTCCCATATTTGAAGGTCGGATAGATGTGGATTCCTTAGAAAAATGGTTAAATCTTTTAGAAGGTTATTTCTTTGTTCACAATTTTTCCGACAGGAAAAATATCACCTTCACACTCCTCAAGGCTCTCCCCCATGTCAACCATTGGTGGGAAACTTACTGGGAGAAAAGTTTCACATAAGAATCTAGAATATATGGGGTTGATCCCACTTGAGATTTGTTTGTGGATGCAGTCAAGGAACAATACTACCCCATTGATAACTATGAAGACTAGTACATGAGATGGACCACACTGCGGAAAGAGAGGAGTCAAACAATGTCAGAGTTCACAAATAATTTCTATACCTTGCACACCAAGCTTGGTATCAAATACTCCGAGCAACATCTGGTTATAAAATGCCATGGGGCTCTACATATTTACATCCAAACTGAAATGGATTTCCTAAACATCTCATCATTGGGAGTTTCCTATCGATATGTTGTCAAAAACAAGAATAAATTTAGGCACCACAAAAAATGGGAGTTCAGGTCTGCAAATCTGCAACAACCAAAGAATGGTAAAGACAACCCTAACCAACGGCCTCCTAACAACCAATCCAAGAGATAAGACAAGAAGGGTAAAGGAAAGATGAAGAATGACACTAGGAAGTGGTGCGACTTCCACAAAATCCCCTGGCACAACACCGATGAATGTCGCTTGAAATAGTCATTGATGGTTGAGGTCAAAGACAAGGAGCTGAACCCTGATTGAGAATCTAATCCAAAAAATATTGAAAACAAACAGATCATAAACGTAAACCCCACTGCTACTGTCGCGATCAAAAAATTCAACCGGAAGAACTAGTAGATCCTAAAGAGGGGGAAGTGCCTCTTCCATTCACAAATGTGGATGAAGGGGACCCCGTTGTATTTCATTGTTGATCATGGAAGCCAGAAGAACCTCATCTTAGATGAGGTCATAAAATAGTTGGGATGTCGACAACACCACACCCACATCCATACAACATCGGGTGGCTCCACCAGGGGTGAGATCTTTGTGTCAGCCAACAATGTCACCTATCCTATGGAATCCATCCCTTCAAGGATGAGGTAGTGTGTGATGTTTCCCATCTTGATGTCTTTGATGTTGTTTTGGGCCAACCATATATGTGGAAATGTCATGATGTTTATAAGTCTCAAACCTGTAGTGTCATTATTACTCTGGGGGGTCATCTCTACAGGATACCAGAGGTAGTTCCAACTATTGTTATAAAAAAATAGTGTCGCAAGGTAATCTCTCATACTGCAAAATTCATTCTCTTCACAGTCTATTCAAAGGATGCACATAAATCCACTACAACCACTATAGCCTCAACACCTTCTATCCAACAAAAGCAGATTGTCAAAGAGAAAGAAGATATTGTTTCTTCACCTATAATGGTGCCTACACTATGCCTCATCAATCCTAGAGACAATAGGTTGGTGGAGCATATTAAACCCCGCCAACAACAGGTTCGTGACAGCCTTCCATAGACCAAGCAACGCAACTTCTCCAACAAGGCATGCAGCTCGCCAAGATTCAGATTCAGAAAAAACTTCCCCCTCTTCCTCAGGCACTCAACGCAATGGACACCATTGCTTCATAAGGGGGGAGGATTGATCCAGGTGGATATCAGTGGCCACCCACCTATTCCAAATTCCAATTGGCTCATCTTGACATTTTTCAATTCAACACATTTCTCTGTAATGGGGACATTTCTCTGTAATTGTGGGTTTTGCACTTACAGGTCTCTCCTAAAACCCTACACAACATCCAAGTGGATATTGGCGGTTGCCCACCTATTCCAACTGACTTATTTTGGAATTTTTCATGTCAAGTACATTTTTTTGTACTTCTAGGGCATTTTTGGGGCTCTAAACATTGTTTTCTTGGATTTCCATAGTCAAACTATAGACAAAGTTAGATTTTGACATCATAATGTGTATTTCTCAAAAATACCTTTCCAATGGACTATCACACGCCTAAAATAGAGATTGTATGCAAAAGTTACGACCCCAAGAAGTTGATGTACTAACATACCCCAACAGGGCCCACGTGACTTTTGGCACTTCCTATCATAGGGTTAGGTTTTTGGATGTCTAGGGTTTGGGAATTCATGTTTATCATAAAAAGGCCTTCAGGGCCTCATTGTAATCATCTTCTTGTGAATGAGTGTAGCCATAACATCTCTTCTCATAGATAAAGCTTCAACCATTCTAGTGAGTCTTGCACTCTATATTTTTACAGTCTGTGTACATTTCTTTCATTAATAGAAATCATGTATTGTTGTATTTCTCTATTTCTGGCAATTTTTATGTGTATTTCATTGTAATATCTCTTCTTTCACTTCGTTCTGAATATAATCTGGATCATGAATTGTCCAATCAATGTGCATTCCACCAATGAAAGAGATTTCATTCAAGGAGTCATATAGGGAGCTTTACATTAGGGATCTACTTCATCTTCTTAATGAATCAAGATGGGAAAACTCGCTTGCAACAAACTATTTACTAGTTGAGTTCATTGGTGATTTGAATGCTAGATCTTTGTTAAGAGGGGAAAGAAAGGGAGAGTTAAAGTAACTCTACCCACCCATGACCACAAGCATGGTGAAAATATGTTGGGGTTAATCAATGATGGTTAGGGATTTCATATGCTCCCAAAATTTTTATCAAATTAGTGCAACATTCACTATATTGTTGTGATCAAATTAAATAAGAGAATAGTTATGAGTACAAATGAAAGTTGTAGTCTAAACGTTCTACGAAATGACTTTTTTTGGCGATATTTTCTAGGTACATTTGCTCAAAATCCAGCGAGAAATTGTTAGATTCGCATATTTGAGTGATTTTTTTTGTATAATTTGAGTGCCCTAGGGGTTTCCAACATGTTGAATCCATTTCTTCATTCAAAAATGGATTTTAAACAACAAAAAATATTGATTTTGTGCAGATTTATATCATTGAATTCTGACAAAAAAAAACATTTTGTAGAACAGTTAGACAACGTCCAAATGAAAACGTTCATCAAAATTTATAGCCTCGGTAGAAGATATTTGTAACATGTTTTAAGTGCATTCATAAACCTAAAAGGAAAAAAAGAGCTAAATAAAATGAACTATGGATCCATATTAATAATGAATTTTTTTATTGTTTACTTTTGTAATTTGAGACTTTTGGAATTTAAATTTAGGTTGAGTATCTCATACATTTAATTCATGTTACCTAGAGGTTTGCACATGGATTATTTTATCTCTTGAACAATGGATTTGAATTTCACTTGAATCTCTCAAAAAATTTAATTCGTGTTTATCCACATTTTTCATTATATAGAGTCTAAATAAATAATGAAAAGATAAGCAAAATTGGTTTGTTGGAATCTATCCTACAAAGCAGATGACATTTTTAACTAGAATAGCGATCCAGACAATTGATTTATGTTATCATTCATTGCAAAGTGGAATCATGTGTTCATGATTCTCCATCATGACATCTACAGGTTCAAAAAAAACTACGTAAACTCATGAAAATGCCACATCTTCCTTGTCATGTACGTTATGGTTTTTCAACAACAAATTTGTAGAAATGGTGGTGCATAGATCTGTAGAAATAAACTCATGGATCCATAGCATATGATATGTAAGAACCATAGTTCATGGATACTTAGCATATGAATATGTAGTATCTAAAACTTGCAGATCCATGGCATATGAGAATGTGGTAACCAAATTCGTGGTATTAGGAAATTGTAGCTTGAGACTCAAATCTACAACATATGACCTGCAAAATTCTTTAATGTGTAAGTTAGATACATAATATATGGAATCCTCCTAATGCATCAACATAATTCAATGAAGCGACAAGTAATGAGACAAAGAGTACCTCTATAGAAATATGCCAACTTAGGTGAGGAAATGATCAATAATGAGGATAAACCATGGTAAAAAGGATGTGGAAAAAAGGAAAAAGATGGAAAAATAGGGACCCATCAATCAAGACACACATGCATAGTATTCCATTAATGCATGTTTTCTTTAATGCAAGTGCAAGTAACTCAACCACTTTGGATCATGATTTCAGATGAAGGTAGGAATATGGATGTGAAACGTGAGGATTTGATGTTTGTTGTTGGTTAGAGGATTTCCAATCTAATACAACTAAGTCTAATTTGGGGTTTCGAGTTTCTCTTGGAACCACTCCTATGGGATCCCAACTCTAGGCCTTGGTTGGCTCTTGTTTTGGATCATGTGAAATTGAAGGTTTGGTTCTATTCATGAATAGGTGGCATGCTTCGAGTTGGCACAAATTCTCTTGATTGAGGGGTGTTGGAAGCCCTTGTGGTTCTCTTGGTGACAATGGTTTTTTTTTTAGTAGTGTTCTTTATGGCTCTCTAGTTTTCCTTCCTCAAATTTTTGGGGTTGATTGTGCTTTGTCTCATGCTAGTGTTATTTTCTAATTAGCTTGAGAAATTTCAATGGACTTTGTGGACAACATTGGATTGGTGTCTTGGGAGGTTATTGTCATGTCTCCTATGCCCCAACAACCCAAGATTTTCAAGAACATAGGGTTGCTCTTCCTTTGACTCAATGTTGGTGGTGTCATTCTCTGTTAATGGTAAGTGGTCAGCAGTTTGTTTTTGGTTTAGTTGGGTTGTTGGATACAAATATTATGTTTTCTAGTTTTTGTGTGGCTTGGTACAAAACATGGTTGTCTTGGGGTTTACATCGAGAGCTTTCAATGGACCATGGGCATGTTGGTTGATTCCCATTGTGTGAGACCTCGGAAATCCGATGAGTTCTCATAAGAATGAGAATCATATAATTAATGGAAATAAAACCTTAATCTCAACAGTTATAGATAGAAAATAGAATCGAGAAGCCAATAGGGATAACAAATTCACTTTGTTGATGAAGACACTTCATCATAAAAAACAACAAATTACAGATCTCCAGGATGAATGTGAAACCCTCAAATAAACAATTATTGGATCAATTAGCATTAACTTCGCATCCCATTCAATCGTTAGGCTATCCATTAGATAAAAAAGCGACAATTAGAGGATGAAACTGGTCATCAACAACCAGAGGATGTGGATATGGTGAACATGGACCAAGATTTTGTAACCAATGAAATGCAACAGGAAGAACCTTATGGACAAATTGTCCCCATACAATAATGTTATATGTTTTTTAAATTTTGTTTGATATTAGGAGTCTTTGTGTGAGCGTATACTTGCAGTATTTTTCACAAATACCTTTTGAAACAATGTCATGTAGTCCTAAAATGTCAAAGCCAAGTTTTGGACATGCTTAACATAGTTTTGTTGTATAGTACCGGTATATTTATTCACATGATGTACAATGTGGCTGCAACATTTTTATAATACAAATATAACCATTTTTGTTAATAATAATAAAAACAAATGTGGGGACAATGATGCCACTCCTAAGTTTTTTGATTGATTATTTAAAAAAAAAATGTTGCAATAAAAGATATCATGGTGATATATATATATATATAAGAAAATGAACAAATTTAGTAATGAAGTGTATATTTGTCTTATGAAACTATTGATTTTGAGTGTGAGGGATGCAAATTAATGGTATAGTTTTTGTGATGTACCCAATAGGAATATTCAAAGAATAAGTCACACATACGACTAAGATATATTACATAAATAAATAGAATTACATGCATAATAAACAATATGAAGCAAAATATTATACCTTTATTGATATGGAAGCAATGTTCACTTACCTCTTCGAGGAGGAAACCTCCAATAGAGTATAGCTTAGATTAGAAATGATTTCCAAGATACCTTCTTCAATGCTTCTACATATTTATATACTACTTTTTATCCCCTAAGAAGATTCTAGAGAAGGAACTTTCTAGTAGGTGGAACCTTCTAATAGTCCTTCTTACAATAATTGTGTTCACACTACTACATGGGCCTTATTTACTAATGATGGCCTCCACATACATAGTAATCTATATACTTAGGGGGGTAGGGAGGTTAGGACCCTAACATTCCCTCCTCCTTAAAAAGTAGCCATATCATCAAGGCTTGAGATGTGGAAAGTGTTGCAGAATGGATGTTGGTTCCCATGTGGCATACTTTGGTTGTGTATACTTCCATTTTATTAAAACTTCCTAGAGTGTGCACTAGTAGAGACAACCCTCTCATTTTTCAAGGATGGTATCTTGATGCAACCAAATGGAACCTTCTTCATCCAATTCAGGAAGATTAGTTTGAACTCGACAATTAGATCCAACCACTTTATTTAAGAAGGAGACATGAAAGACTTGATGGATCTTAGAGTGGCTAGGAAGTGCTAATTTGTAATCCACCTACCCAATACGCTTGAGGATTGTATAGGGTCCATAAAACTTTGGAGATATATTTTGGTGATATTCATTTTCTAGGGAAGTCTTCTTATACAATTGTAGACAAAGGAAGACCTAATTCCCTTCTTCAAAATAGTGTTCAGAGCGATGTTGATCAACACATTGCTTCATCCAATTCTGAGCCATGAATAGATTATCTTTGAGAGTGCACAAAATGTCAACCCTAGATGTAAGGGTTTTGTCGAACTCTTGTACCTTGGAGACACATGGTATTTAAGATAATATGAATGGATGCTTTTGGCCATAGATTGCCTCAAATGGGGTCATGCGAATGACACCATGATAAGTTGTATTGTAGCACCATTTAGCTAGGGGTAACCATTGGAACCATTATGACTGGCATTATGAAGTGAAGCACCTAAAATACGCTTCAAAACATATTTTTATAGATTTTGTTTGACCATCGATATAGGGGAAATAGGTCATTCTAAGATTCAATTGGGTGCCCTGGAGCTTGAACAATTCTGCTAGAAGTTACTAGTGAAAGTGGGATCATGATTCATGAAAATGGATTTTGGCATACCATGTACTTTGAAGACATTATCCATGAAGACTTGAGAAACCCTGGAATCTTTAAAGGGGTGTTGGAGGGCACAAAAATGAGCATATTTAGAAATTCGATTGGAAACAACCATAATCATTGATTTATTGCTAGATTTGGACAACCCCACTATGAATTCCATAGAGATGTTTGTCCATATAGTAGGTGGAATAGGTAAATATTGTAGTGCACATGGGGTCTTCAATGTTTCTCCCTTGTGTCGTTGGCAAGTATCACATTTAGCCACAAAAGTGAGGATGTCCTTTTTCATGCCTTCCCAAAAGAAGGAAATTTTGATCCATTCATATGTTTTATGAAAGCTAGAAGGACCCATTGATTATGATGCATGGAGTTCAAATAGAACAATGGATTTAAAATTAGATTGCTTGATCAAATACAGACACCCATTATAGTAGAGTTCATCATTTATGCCAAGTATAGCCAAGTGATACATTAGAATCATGTTGAATTTGCTAGATCATGATCAAAATCCTAGGATCGATGAACCATTCATTATGGAGTTCATTCACCCAACCAATTAAAATGAAGGAGAGTGAAAGAGGGACCCTTCATCTTCATATTTTCTAGAAAGAACATCAACTACCACATTCTTCTTGCCCTTCTTGTAAATGATCTCATAATCATAGACTTAGATCAACTACTCAACAACCTGACTACTATAGTGGCACCAAGAAAAACACTCGAGAAGATTACTCTCTCGTACCTGGGTAATAGGTTAGTACGGATAAGGGTACAATCGAACCCGCTTAGTTAGATCCCTAAGATATTGGGTTGAGTACTACTATTGGACCTCACAAGTATATTAGAGAGTTATAGCACATGGCACTCCCTTGTCCTTAGGACCCTTGCAACCCTACTCCTTACTATCAATCCAAAAAAAATTTGAAACAAGGGGCTCTATTGAAATTTTGAACATTCAATCACTGGAAACCCTACTTTCTACTTTGGGGAATTCCAACATAATATTCAACATTAAGAATTTGATCATTCTCTCAGCACGATATTTCTTAGTTGGGAGTATAACTTTGCATGAATAAAAAAAAGAGAGTATAAAGTGGTCCCACATGCACCCTTATTTAGGACCTATCTCAATAGACTCATTGTTTCACATTGATTGTAGTGGTGCCCTCTTCCATAAGCCTTTTTATGTGGACCACTCACCCCATTACTCATTTCCTATCTCAATAGCTCTAGAAAGTTGCACTAATCACATTCCTATAACTCTCCAATAAGTCTTTTTGTGTGGACCCGCGAGCCCCATTGCACCACTCCTATATCCCTAATCCTACCATCCCATCACCTTTTTTCATGTGCACCCCATCGAGATGGAAACTGAAAACCAATATTTTTTGCAACTGTGTTGCTAACTTGGAATAGTTATGTGATGACTTGCAAATGAAACTCACAAAATATCAAGCTACTATGAATCAAAACTTTTCTATTATTAATGATCACCTAACTACCATTAATACCAAGCTCGACAAATTGGACGATGTACCTAATTGGCTATCAATTTTTTTTACTAAATTCAAGGCCACCCTTTACTCAGAACAACCCTTACACCAAGAGGGAAAACAAATTAATCAAAAAACTTTTACACTAAGTGATATAAATCAAGAAAATATTAGAACATAGTTAGTAATTTGATAGATGACAATATCTAAAAATATTGAATTCCGAAAATGGGAAAAAAAACACAAATTAAGGAAAACAAAAATTGATGTTTTGTGAAAAGAGTTTTATCGCAACTAGAAATTGCCAATTTATTTATCATGATGTGGATTATGTTGCCCGTTCAAGTAAATTAGATTCTAAAGGAGTTGCAAGTTTCATGGCCGAGCAATTTTTCAAATTGGGGTTTAGGTGGGAGTTTTCAGGGGTGCGGGTTTCATGGCCTCTTGCTCCCATCTAGACCATGTATCTAGCCTGAATGTACTGAGGAACTATCGGGAATGGCATCCCTTAGTATAGTTAGGAGAGGTTTTTAGATAGTATTGGAGCGGAGATTTTCTTTAGTACATGTTTCTTTTAGCCTCCATTTTGATCCCTAGAGTTGGCGGACTGGGCCTCTTCGGCGTTGTTTATTTTTTCATGTCAGTTAGTTATAGCTTATGATATTTGAACTAACAGTATTTAAGAGCTAGTGGACTTGGTTTATTTTGATTGGAACTTCTGTCATTTCAAAGTTTCAGTTCTGACTCTTCCTCTGGCTATATCCTCTTTCCCGTACCACCACTTCATGTATTGATTTATTGTTTTGTAGTTTCTGTAGAGTTTTTAAGGTTAGGTGGCTTTTATAATGGTTGATGAGATTAACATTCCCTCAGGAGTGGATGTTGTTGATCCTTGGGATCATCCTAGTTTTATCTCGAAGGTCGATGATATTTGAAAGAATAGAGGACTTAATGGAACACTTAATGCATCTTCGTTTGTTCCTACATCACATTTGGTGGAGACTCATCCTTCACCTTACACTATTCCTAAGCCTATTTCTCAGCCACCCTGGTCGTTCTCTACCATCTACAAGGAGGTTCTGCGGGTTCCTGGACTATTTACCAGTACTGAGAGTGTTGTTGGCTTAGGCCCCTATGGATAGCATGTTAGTTTCTTTAGATAAGGATACTTCTGAGTTTTTAGACCGGGACACGACCCAGTTTAAGTCGCCTTTGGCGTAACCGTTTCGATGTTTTTCGGGGAAGAGGCACTCCTTTAAGCATTAAACGAGGGTGTGGAAGCCCAAAATAACAAAGCATTCAATGATGTTGGGTATGGACATCGGGCTGGAAGATTCTTTCTCACTCGCCATGTGTGTGCTGGTGGGAAGGTTGGCTTATCGCTTGCTCTGCAAAATTTTGGTTTCAGAATGGATCGAGGCTACTTGGGAACCCATTCTAGGGTATTCACCGGTGCTTCTCACCTTACTGAGGGGCTGGTTTGGTTTTGTCTTTAAGAACCCTGAAGACTCTGTGAATATTTTAGATAGTTTCTAGGTTTTTTAAGGTGGCAGTCTTATGTTGAAGAGGTGGAGACTCAAATTCGATCCGACGACTGAATATTTGAGTTTCCATCATCTTTGGGTCTTACTCTTGGGTTTGTCGTTGCAGTTGTGGAATACAAAATCCATTGAGGCCATAGGAAATGTCTTGGGGCGCTTCATCAATATTGACGAGGATACTTTGCATTCGTGAGACAGGAAAATGGAAAAAATACTTGTGGAGGTGGATGTCCATGGGGGGCTGTTGGAAACTTTGGATATTGAGTGGCATGACATGGTTTTTGCACAGAGGTTGGACTATCTAGGGATTTCGTTCTGGTGTTTGTGCTGTAGAAAAACCGACCACCTTAGAAAGGATTGTCACCTTCCTTTTGGAGTGCCCTTTGACGAGACACTCTCGGAGGAGACTGTTACTAATGGATACACACTGGAGCTAGAGGTGTTGGAGCAGGATACTTACCCGAGAGCTAGAGATTTGGACATTCCACCATCCTCGAACTCGACCTTTGTTGGTAAGTTGAGACTTTACGTTCCTTCTCTCTATTGTACGTTATTTGCATGGGAAAGAGATCATCTCGACTCGTTTTATTCTACAGAGACTTTTGTTACCGAGGTGTCTGATAAGACCGAGGCTCTTGTTAGCAAGCTAGAGGAGCTAGCTATTATTCCTGAGACTATTACTACTTCTCTGGTTACTTTCTTATATGAGTGTCGGCCCCACTCTTCTATTGTGGATACTCATGTTCTGACTAACTATGTAATTTCTGAACCTTTATTGATGGAAGATTCACCCCTCTTACCTGGTTATGGTGAACCCGCATCTAGTGATCACTCTTTGGATAGATTTCTAATCGATTTAGTACCTTCCTATAGGGAGGTTACCAGTCCTGTTCCTATCTCGACTTTTTTAGGGAAAGCTAAGGTGGTTTCGAGGGAACCCAGTACTGTGACTTCAAACCCTATTGTATCGGAGGTTTCGTCTGGTAAGGATCTTGCTTGGTCTCCGGGTTTGGGACTCGATCTTTCACGTGTTAAGACTAGAAGTTCTCGAAAAAAAATGGGGACCAAACTTTCTTTACCGCCCTATCATTCACACTCTACTATTGACCACAAGGCGCTTAGAGGCATTAAATTCCTCACAAGGGAAAAATCGTGATCATGCTCTCTCTTAACATTAGAGGGGTAGGAGGACCCCTAAAATTAGCCTCTATGCGCAGGCTTCTCTCAAAGATGACACCCCATGTTATTTTTTTACAAGATACATTGACGACTGAAGAAAGAGCAAGGGATTTCATGTATGCTCGCAGGCCAGATTGGATGTCTTGTGCAGTTAGTTCAGTTGGTAGTTCGAGGGGCCTGCCCGTTTCATGGGATCCAATTTATTTTGTTTTCTCTCTTGTTCTCACTTGTGGCAGCATTTTTCTGACAAGTTCCAATCTAGTTGATAAAATTAGGCTCTCACTTCTGAATGTTTATGGTCCTTGCACAGATAGAAAGATTTTCTGGAAAAAATTAGAAGATAGGGGTATGTTAGCACATACAGATTTGATTTTGGCATGGGACCTGAATTTCACCCTAAACTCATATGAGATTTGGGGATTAGCAACCTTGACAAGCCCATTGGAAATATTTTTCAAGGACTTATTTGATAATTCTTCTTTGGTGGATGTGGCTCCGACTGATTTGGTCCCTACATGGCGTAATGGCAGAATTGGAGATTCCATCATTGCAAAAAGACTTGACAGATTTTTTGTGGCAGAGGATTTGATTGGCCCAGTTATGAGGTATATATCGTGGGTGGAATCCCCCTTCTTTTCTGACCATGCTCCTATTATTCTTCAACTGGATATTGGTCTACAGGTGACAACTCACACTTTTAAGTTCAATCCATTTTGGTTACGAGATTATTCTTTTGCAAAGTTAGCTAGTGAAGTTTGGTTTGATGCTCGTTTTGAGTTAGTTGAAGGGGCACAAAGAAGACTAGTTGAAAATATTACACTTCTTAAAAGTCGTATCAAATCTTGGTCGAAAGAAAAACGTATTCGTGATCAGGATTTTATAAAAATATTGGAAGTTGATTTGGAAATTATTTATGTATAGAAATACAAAGGTTCTCTTACTATTGATTTAGACCATCTTTTGAGCTTGTTGGAGGCGAAACGTAACAAATTCCTTTTGGTCGAAGAAGAAAGTTGGAGGCAAAAGAGTAGGGATATCTGGATTAAGAGTGGCAATAATAACACTAAGTTTTTTCACAGATTTGCGAGCTACAGGATAAATAAAAAACATCTCTGGTACATAACTGGTGATGATGGCAGAGTTCACTCTGGTCAGGATGCAATAAGAAATGAAGTTGTTTCATATTTTCACTCTTTTTTTCAAGACTTGGGGCAGCCAAGTTTTCGTGCACAGTTGGAGACTATTAGTCTTTACCCAAATCTTGTTATGGAGGAAGAAGTCTCATCATTAGAACATGCATGTACACTTAAGGAACTATTAGTTGTTCTTAAAGGTTTTGGCAAGGACAAAAGTCCCGGCCCGGATGGGTGGATTGTCGAATTCTTCCTTCACTTATTTGATATGGTTGGCCCTGATTTACTTGCTATGGTTGAAGAAACTAGAATTCGTGGCGAATTATTTCGCCCGATTAACTCTACCTTTTCGTCATCGACGTTTCGAATCCAAATCGAGATTCATCATCAAGACTAATCGTCATGTATGATTAATAGTGTTAATATATGTAGTAGGGGTTATTTATGATTAGGTTACATTTAAATATGATTAGGATATCATATGATTAGGGTTATGGTTTTTAGTGTTATTTATGGTTTAGGGTTTATGCAATTAGGATTTATAAGTATTGATAATAGTATATATACATATATATATATATCTAGGGTTAGAATGATAAAAACTAAGTATTTAATAAAAGTAGATTTGGGGTTTATAAGATTAGGATTAGGGTATATATAGGACTTAATTAATAATATATATAGTTATAATTTTTTATAATTAAAATCTTTATAGTAGTAATAAGACTAGTTTAGTTAGACCTCGAAACCTATGAACTAAATCAAAATTAAAACTGAAACAAGCAAAAGTATTAATTGATGAAGATCAACAAGATTTCATTTGACGATTAGTCCTGATGATGAATCCCAATTCAGATTTGAAACGTCGATGACGAAAATGACACCAATTGTGGATTATTCAAACAACACCTTTGAAACTCCTCACCACAAAAATCTGAAAAAAAATAACTCTACCTTCTTAGCTCTGATTCTGAAAACCAATCATCCTTCTTCTTTCTCCAACTATAATCCTATTTCTCTGTGGAATCTTTGTTATAAGATTATTTCTAAGATAATAGCGAGGAGAATCAGACCAATTATCTCTCATTCTTTGTCCTATGAATAGTTGGGATTCCTAAAGGTTCGACAGATACTTGATGTTATTGGAACAACACAGGAGTGCCTTCACATCATTAAAGCAAAGAAAATTCAAGTTGTTATTTTGAAGTTGGATCTGAAAAAGTCTTATGATTGCACTAACTAGGATTACCTAAGGCTGATGCTTCTTCATTGTGGATTTGGAAACCTTATGAAAAAGTGGATAATTGGATGTGTTGCCTCAACATCTTTTCCCATTCTGATCAATGGGGAGGTTACAAAATTCTTTAAAAGTGGTAGAGGATTGTGCCAAGGATGTCCTTTGTCTCCTCTATTGTTTATCCTTGTGATGGAGGGTTTGAGCCTCTCTGAAAAAGAGTCATACGGAAGGGAATTTGACGGGTATAAAGGTTTCTAGGATGGTAAGAATTCTTCATCTCTTATTTGTGGACGATGTGCTTATTACGTCTAAAGCTTCATTTACTGAATGGCAGAAAATTCACACACTTTTATATGCTTTTTGTGATGATTCTGGATTGGAGATCAATGTTAATAAGTCAACGTTCCTACACTTTGGTGTACAACAGGGGTTTCTTAATAACTTGATTTCATTGTTTCCTTTTGGTTTCTTGAGCCTTTCGGCTGGGTTTAAATATTTGGGTTTTTATTTAAAGATGGATAGCTATAAGGTGGCGGACTGGTAGTGGTTATTGCTGAAATGTGAGAATAGAATTCAACATTGGTGCAATCGCTTTCTTTCGTTGCGAGGTAGACATGTTTTGATAAAGGCGGTGCTCGAAAGCCAACCAGTGTATTGGTTGGCTTTGGCACACATCCTCGACCTAGTTCCAAACTGGATTCGTAAAATGGTATTTTCCTTTCTCTGGCCTGGAACAAAACAATCTTCAACCTTTCACTTATGAAGTTGGGAGACTATAGAAAGACCAAAAGAGTTCGGCGGTTGGGGGCTTAGAAACATTTTTTGTTTCTCAAGAGCCTTGGATGCAAAATCGTTTTGGCACAGATTGATGCATCCAAGTATTTGGCAGTGGGTGTTGAAAGACAAATACTTCCCACATATATCGGTAACTACCTGGTTGCACTCAGCCATACCAGTCACATCTTTTGGTTCCCAAACATGGAAGAATTTGTTGAATGCTTTACCATTGATTGTGCACTGGCTTGCTTGGAAAACGGGCGTGGGTGATTCTATTATTACTGGAAAGGATGAAATTTTGGGGATGGGGAAGGATTATTTTCTTTCTGCAGAGTTGATTACCCGATTAAATAGCAAAAATGTTTATTTTCTTTTTCAAGCTAGTCGGGCTCCTTTCCAGGGGTCGATTTGCTCCAATTGGCTTAATAGCATAGATTTGGGACTGGAGGGTGACTTTTGAATGGGACCGTTACAGTTTGAGATTGATTGGAGCTGGAATTACCATTTCTGATAGACAGGAAGCTAATTTGGAAATGCTTTATGTACAAAAATACAAAGGTTCTCTTATTGTTGGTTTACACCATCGTTTGAGCTTGTTGGAGGCAGAATGCAACAAATTCCTTTTGGCCGAAGAAGAAAGTTGGAGACAGAAGAGTAGGGATATCTGGATTAAGAGTGGCGATAATAACACTAAGTTTTTTCACAGATTTGAGAGCTACAAGAGAAATAAAAAACATCTCTGGGACATAACTGGTGATGATGGCAGAGTTCACTCTGGTTAGGATGCAATAAAAATTGTTTCATATTTTCACTCTTTTTTTCAAGACTTGGGGTAGCCAAATTTGCGTGCACAGTTGGAGACTATTAGTCTTTACCCAAAGTTTGTTATGGAGGAAGAAGTCCCATCATTAGAACATGCATGTACACTTGAGGAACTATTAGTTGTTCTTAAAGGTTTTTCCAAGGAAAAAAGTCCCAACTCAGATGGGTGGACTATCGAATTCTTCCTTCACTTCTTTGATATGGTTGGCCCTGATTTACTTGCTATGGTTGAGGAAACTAGAATTCGTGGAGAATTATTTCGTTCGATTAACTCTACCTTCTTAGCTTTGATTCCGAAAACCAATAATCCTTCTTCTTTCTCAGACTATAGTCATATTGCTCTGTGCAATCTTTGTTATAAGATTATTTCTAAGATAATAGCGAGGATAATCAGACCAATTCGCTCTCGTTCTTTGTCCTATGAAAAGTTGGGGTTCCTAAAGGGTTGACATATACTTGATGTTATTGGAACAACACAGGAGTGACTTCACAACATTAAAGCAAAGAAACTTCAAGCTGTTATTTTGAAGCTGGATCTGAAAAAGGCTTATGATTGCACTCACTGGGATTACCTAAGGCTGATGCTTCTTCATTGTGGATTTGGACACCTTATGACAAAGTGGATTATGGGATGTGTTGCCTCAACATCTTTTTCCATTATGATCAACAGGGAGGCTACAAAATTCTTTAACAGTGGTAGAGGATTGTGTCAGGGATGTCCTTTGTCTCCTCTATTGTTTATGCTTGTGATGGAGGGTTTGAGCCTCTCTCTGAAAATAAGTCATACGGAAGGGAAGTTGACGGGTATAAGGGTTTCTAGGATGGTAAGAAATTCTCCATCTCTTATTTGTGGACGATGTGCTTATTATGTCTAAAGCTTCATTTACTGAATGGCAAGAAATTCACACTCTTTTATATGTTTTATGTGATGCTTCTGGATTGGAGATCAATGTTAATAAGTCAACATTCCTACACTTTGGTGTACAACAGGGGTTTCTTAATAACTTGATTTGTTGTTTCATTTTGGTTTCTTGAGACTTTCGACTAGGTTTAAATATTTGGGTTTTTATTTAAAGATGGATAGTTATAAGATGGTGGATTGGCAGTGGCTATTGCTGAAATATGAGAATAGAATTCGACATTGGTGCAATCGCTTTCTTTCGTTGGGAGGTAGATATATTTTGATAAAGGAGGTGCTCGAAATCCAACCGATGTATTGGTTGGATTTGTCACACATCCCGGACATAGTTCTAAACCAGATTCGTAAACTGGTATTTTCCTTTCTCTGGTCTGGAACAAAACAATCTTCAACCTTTCACTTATGCAGTTGGGAGACTATAGCAAGACCAAAAGAGTTCGGCGGTTGGGGGCTTAGAAATATTTTATGTTTCTCGAGAGCCTTGGCTGCAAAATCTTTGTGGTGTAGATTGATGCATCCAGGTATTTGGCAACGGGTTTTGAAAGACAAATACTTCCCACATATCTCTGTGACTACCTAGTTGGCTCAACCATACCAGTCGCATCTTTTGGTTCCCAAACATGGAAGAATTTGTTGAATGCTTTACCATTGATTATGCATTTTCTTGCTTGGAAACCGGGTGCGGGTGATTCTATTATTACTGGAAAGGATGAAATTTTGGGGATGGGGAAGGATTCTTTTCTTTCTACAGAGTTGATTACTCAATTAAATAGCAAAAAAGTTTATTTTCTTTTTCAAGCTAGTCGGGCTCCTTTCCAGGGGTCAATCTGCTCCAATTGGCTTAATAGCATAGATTTGGGACTCGAGGGAGAATTTGGTGTTGAATGGGACCATTACATGTTGAGATTGATTGGAGCTAGCATTGTCATTTTTGACAGACAGGGAGAGCTAAGGTGGACCGGTGGTGACTGTATAGGTCTGTTAACAACAAAAATTGTATACAATGCACTGGCAACCGAGCTGTGGAAGAACAAAATTGGAGGTTGGAGGAGAAATCTATGGGATTGGGATTTCCCACAAAAGATCAAACTGTTTACATGGCTTCTCATTGAAGATAAATTACTCACTTGGAACAATCTCCACAAGCAAGGTTGGTATGGGCCAGGTTTTTGTCACCTATGCAAAGGAAATGAGGAATTTGGTTTTCATCTCTTTAGTCACTTCCCTTTCACACATACTGTTTGGAAAAAGATCAAAGAACATTACAAGTTATCCATAGGGTGGTTAGGAACTATAGTGACAGATTGTTTTCAATTGTGGGCCTGTCGGAACCATAGTCTCTCATCCTTGCCAACATTTATATGTTGGTTTATTTGGATTGAAAGGAACTTGGCAATTTTTGAGTCAAGGTCTCCATCTTTGGAGAAGGTCTTTTATCTCTCCAGTGCAGCAATGTCAATCCATAGCCCACATAAAACTCAACACTCCATTAGACGTTATGTCCATATATTTCCACATAATAGAATCATAGGATGGTTTGACGGGGCATCACAAATGAATGGGGAACTAAGTGGAGCGGGGGGAGTCATAAAGTTCAACGAACATTCAGTCTATAAGTGGACTCTCAATTGTGGAGGAGGAACAAACACAAGAGCAGAACTTTTGGGTGCTTGGGATGCTCTCTCCTTGGCACATAGACTTTCCATCATAGATTTCCATGTCATAGGTGATTCCAAAATTGTAATTGACTGGCTTAATAATAATGGGTCTCTACATGTATTATCTATAAACTGTTGGAAGGATATGATTAAGGAATTGTTCAAACACTTTTCAGTCATTACCTTTGCACATGTCTACATAGAAGAGAACCTTGAGGCTGATATATTATCCACAAAGTCCCTTACTGCACATCCTAGAGCTATAGCTTACAATCAGTGGGTTGATGGTCATGAGGGACCAAGACACTTTTTGAAGCTGTATTAATTGCTAGTTTTGTAGGCTCTAACTGTGTGGAGTCTTTGTGATGGTAGCTTTTTGGTATGTTTGTAAAGACAAAAATCTTTTATTTATAAAAAAAAATGTCTATTGTTTTGAATAGTCTCCTTAGATGTTTGTTTTTGTATTTTATAGCCCTTTAATATGGCTAGTAGATATAGCGGTGTATATTTTTCAAGGCGTGGTGTATATTTTTCAAGGCGCGGTGTATATTTTTCAAGGCTCGACCTTTCACTGTAATAAATTTTTGACATTGTGAACATATTATATATCTTAATATAATGTGCAATTTTCTTATGAAAAAAAATTTAGATTCTAATATCAAGTTTAAATCAATCAATAAAATTACTTCCCTTATTATGATTTTTCAATTAATATAAATTAAAGTTTAACTTAAGACATCACTATTTACAAACATAAATAACTTAAACTAAAATTTAAGTAAAGACATCATTATTTGCAAAAATAAACAATGTCAATTTAATGTAAACTACCATATGAAAGTTGAAGTTTTTCTTTGATTTTTAATTTAATAAAAAATACCAAAACAATATATAAAAATAAAAATAAAAATAATCATACCAATATTTTAAATAAATAATTTAATAATGTAATTAAAATTTATTATTTTTTAAATAATAATTTTAAACTTTATAAACCAACTTATAGTTTATTCAATGAATATAAACTAAAGTTTAAGTTAAGACATCACTATTTGTAAAAATAAATAATGTCAATTTAATGTAAACTACCGTATGAAGTTAAAGTTTTTATTTTATTTTTAATTTAATAAAAAATACCAAAACCACATATAAAAATAAAAATAATCATACCAATATTTTAAATAAATAATTTAATAATATAATTAAAAACTGTTATTTTTAAATAATAATTTTAAACTTTATAAACCAACTTATAGTTTACTAACTAATATGATATCAAACGAATCTAGCATCGGCAGTTATAATAATAATAATAACAAAATAATTACATTGTTATAATAATAATAATAATAATAATAAAATAATTATA
This sequence comes from Picea engelmannii, assembly GCA_009831015.1. Taxonomy (NCBI): domain Eukaryota; kingdom Viridiplantae; phylum Streptophyta; class Pinopsida; order Pinales; family Pinaceae; genus Picea; species Picea engelmannii. The sequence goes on along the minus strand of ML776938.1, from coordinate 947,636 downwards.
ATATGTCCCGTGCAATCCGGATGAAAGCCGCATATTATCAGGTCCTTATGTTAAGCTATATTTTTATTATTATAAAAATGATGGAGATAATCTGATGGGTATTGTGGTTAATAAAAATTGAACCATTATTTAAACATAAATTAATTTAGAAAAAAAGAAGTATATTTACTTTAGAAATGGCATTGGCCAGTTCAGATTCATCATTAAATTTCCCATCTTGAATGTGATTTTATTAAAGGGAGAATGTGATCCCGTCTCATCGGATTTGAAAGCCATTGAGAATGATTCAAAATGTAACTAAAAATTTGTATTTTATTGTCAGATATTTGAGCAGATTCCCGTTCTTACGAAATTAATTTATATTTTATAGTTAAAATCAATTCAATAGTAATTTATAAATTAAAATAAATTGAAATAATACTCCAAAATTTAAAATACTTATATTTATCTCCACAAGAACTTAAAAAAAA
>ML776938.1:922608-944465 GCA_009831015.1 Picea engelmannii | reverse complement strand
GAAGTGAAAACTTGCTAAAAATAGTAAATTGCCAAAATGGCCAGAAAACTGTTTTGAGCCATTTGGAAAAGGTGGGTGGCCCCTGATATCCACCTGGATCATGTGGCCTGAATGGTTGCTATAGAATCTCCTACCTCCTCTATTCTGCTCTCAAAATACCACTCCTTGGATACTCTGCTCAACTATGGAACAAATACAATACAAAAGAATGGAACCCCTTCTCCTCCTACGAGCTCGGTATTTAACATAGCTCGATAACCATCTAGGGTTAGGGTTTTGACTTCCTCAACTCTCAATTAGTGATAAGGTTTGGACCTTCTAGAATATTCTTGAAATTCCACACATGATTAGCCCCACACGTTTTGAGTAATGAGGGGTGACGTGGCATCCACTCTTACCATGGTGGTAAACAAGATAGGTCAACTTGCGAGAGGCATAAATTTTGTATACGAACTCCGATTGAGGCAATTATTGCACCATTGGAAAGGTATCAGTGTGTAGAATATGGAATCTTCCTCCATAGTAGATTTGGACAAAAAAAATCCGTTTGATTCCTTAAAACGTTTCTCGAAGATTTTAGAGGGGTTTTTTTTGGACCCAATTTTCCAAATTGCAACCTGCTACTAAAATGGCTCTGCAAGTTGATTCCTCTAATTTTTTCTACCCAGAAAACACTGAGACAGATGAAAAATTATATAATGATCCAATCCAAATCATACCACTAGATCAAAGTCTTGCAACCAATGATTAAGATACATATCGCATGGCCCCAAGAAATAAGAACTGCTTTGAATCATATTGATCTTTCAACTCAAACAAGAAAATAAAAAACCCTCTACCACAAAATAATAAGATAACTTACCTTTGATGAGGAGCATTTGACTTTTCTATAGCCATTGTTCCATTTCCCCGGGGGAAGAACAAAGGCTTGTGAATTGTCCAATCAACTTACATTCTACCAATGAAAGAACTTTCATTCAGGGAATCATCCAATGAGTTTTATGTTGAGCATCTGCTTTATCTTCTTCATGAATCCCGATGAGACAAACTTGCTTCCAACTACAATTTTACAAATTGAGTTCACCAATTATTTGAATCTTTAAGCTTCCTTGAAAACACAAAGAGAGGGGAAGCAGAAAGAAAGAGAGAGTTGGAGGAGCTCCCCACACCTACAACCACAACCATGACAACAAGAAGTTAAGGTTAATTAGAGGCGATTAAGGTTTTCATATACTTATAAAATAGTTATCTTGTATTTATTAAATTATTGCGACATTTAGTAGATTTACATGACTATATTGAATAAGAGAGTAGCTATGAGTAAGAATGAACAAGTTTATTCAAATTTATAACCTCTAGTGTAAGAGACGTGTAACATGTGTTAAGCGCATGCATAAACTAAAAAGGAAAAATAAAAAAGAAAAAGGGATATTAGGTTTTTTTTTTTCTTTTGATTTTTGAAATTTGTACTTGGGTTGAGTCACTTTAATTAGTGTTATTTAGAAGTTTATACATGGATAATTTTTATCTATTGAATTTTGGAATCTGAATTTTGATTGAGTTTTTAATATATTTAATTTATATTTATCCACACTTTAACATAAGTAGCAATTACAACTTAAATGAAAGAGATGTGTCACATATTGTTATTATAAAAAAATCTAAATTTAACTTTCAATACAATTTAATATTTAAAAATAATATTTTTATTAATTTTGAATGTTTTAAGAATAAATTCACAATTTTCTATTTAAAGATAAGTTTTTTTATTATATAACATATATGTTATATATATATTCTATAACATATATGTTAAATATATATTATATAAACATTTTAACATAAAGAGCAACTACAACTTAAATGAAAGAGATGTGTCACATGTTGTCATTAAAATAGAAAAAAATTGAAATTTAAGCTTTAACAAAATTTCATATTTAAAGATAAGATTTTTATAATTTTTTTAAAACACGGATTCACAATTTTATATTTAAAGATAAGTTTCTGGGGTCAATTTCGAATGTTTTAAGCATAGATTCACTTTAATTTTAAATGGAGCTTTTTATTTTGGTCCCTTGATTTTTGGAATTTGATTTTTTATTTGAATCTGTCATACATTTAAGATATGCTTATCCATATTTTGACATTAAAAAAAGTGAAATATATTATTTTGACATTAAGAAAAGTGAAATATATGCTTTATAACTTAAAATGCATGAGTTTTATATTTGAATCTGTAATACATTTAAGATATACTTATCCATATTTTGACATTAAGAGAAGTGAAATATGCTTTATAACTTAGAATATATGATCTTTCTAATTGAATCTGCCATACCTTTAAGATATGATTATCAATATTTTGACATTAAAAAAATAAAATATACTTTATAAAAGTATAAAAGATGATACTTTGCGTATAAATTAACTTCAAAATTAATTTATTTTTACCAAATTTAAATGGCACTAATGCAAACTTAACTTTAAGTTGAGGAAGTTGACACATTAATTATTTTGATTTCTTAACTTTTATATTTGAGTGACGTTTACCTACATTTCGACATTGAGAAAAACCTGATAAAACTTGTATAGAAAACTACATGTCACATGTTAGCACATACATGCATAAAGTATAGAAAAGATATTGAGATTGGACTAGTCATGAAATGAAATCTTGCGTTTAAAGTGAGAACTTTTGACAATTTTGAATGTTTTTTCAGGCCGAAAATGTGAGAAAGTAGGTCAATGCTGAGCAAATGGCCCAGCCTTAAGATCCTACACGTAAGACAAGATGGGCAGCTATAGGTCATTTTCCCTTATAGGTAGGTTGCCTAGGTCACAAGTCACCTGATCTCTAGAATATAGTTGGATGTGTTATACATATAATATATATATTTTTTTATTTACATAATGATAATGATGATTAACGTTTAAGATCGAATTAATTTATCAAATTTTAAGAATATAAATAAAACATTAATCATTATTATTATATTTAGTAGATATTATATATGTGGAAAAACTCAGATATTTGAAAAGCAATTGATGGAAAAAAAAAAAAAATCTTCAATATTCTAAGTAACCACCTTTAATATAAAGTAACAATTGTTTAGACCTTTTTAGATTTGATTTTAATTATTATGAGATAATTTCAGATTTACCTTCTTCTCCATGTAAGATATCCAATTAAAATAAATTTATATTAATTTTAAATAAAATCAAAATTAAATTAATTATATCTTAATCCAACTTTATTAATAACATAAATGCAAGGTTAGTGCTAATATTTCAATTCTTATTAATTTAAACTATATTTTATTGAAGCATTTAAATTTTTAGCAAACAAATTTTCTTTGATATTTTTTAAAATTTTAGTAATAATTTTTTACAATTTCATAAATTCTCATTTAATTTAAAAAAAATAAAAATTATTTGACGATTTTTTTTTTTTAATTCTAATAATAAATTTTTTACTATTACATAAATTCTCATATTGTAGATGAATCGTTAAGCTCCATTTACATTAAAGCAAATCCAAAGTACAATTCCAACAGTTCAAATATAACTTTAAAATTAGCTTCTCCCAAGGTGATAATAGACCCAAGTCGGATAAAAACCACATATTCTTATCATTTAAGTGTATTTAGTTAGTTATATTTTTATTATTATAAAAATATGGAGATGTTAGGGTATTGTTGTCGATAAAATTGAATCATTGTAAAAATAATTTAATTTAGGAAAAAAGGAAAAAGAGGCGTATTTGGTTTATAAATGGCAATGGCTGGTTCAGATTCATAATTCAATTTCCATATTATGGCACCAGTGAAATGAAATCGGGCAAGATATCAAGTTCCATTAAAAATATTGAATGTTCAATAATTATATTTTATTGGAAGAATTTAAAGTTAATGGGGCAAGTATAATCTATCCATAAAAATAATTTTAAATGGAACCTAAAACATTCTTATTTATCTGAAAATCAGAAATCAAAGCCTTCATATAAATATATGTCTCTTACTTATCTGAAAATCACAAACCAAGACCTTCATATAAATATATACATATAAAATAAATATATTTGATCTCTAATAATTATATTTTATTAAAAGTATTTATACTTAATATTTTATTGAAAGAATTTATACTTGATAGTGAAATTCAATTCAACAATAATTTATCAATAAAAACAAATTTAAATCATATGGATCATCTTATGAAAATCACAAACCAAAAATTTCAAATATATATATATATATATATATATATATATATATATATATAAATGGAGATATTGAGAATTTGTTCTTATCTTAGTAATGTTTATATTTTTCTTTACACTTGTCAAAACGTAGAGATAATTTTGATCTTCTAAATTAGGGTTGAATACATCCTTATAATACCTTAATTTTCTTTTTTCTTCTAACTCTTTATCACACCACATTTTCTCCTTAAATTTTGATTTGATGATATTTTTAATAGTATCCTTATTCTGCAAAATGGTGTCTTCCATGATTCCCCAATAGCTTAGCCAAGATTGAGCATCTCTATGCCAACCTAGCTTGAGTCGATGGTGGTTACAAATGGATTTTGAAGCAATTTTAGGAAGTCCCTTTTCTTCCATATTGTTTAACATGTTCGTATACATTAGGTATCTAGTCATAGTTGTCAAGATAAGCACCTCCATTGAAAAAAGAAGAATCATCGACGCACCGCCTGGGCTTTGCGGCTAGGTTTTGCTAGCCGCATCCCTGTATCCATGGAGATGGTCGAGAGCGGACGAGGGCGAGGGCCACTTCTAGGGCAAGCATGGGCGAGGCGAGGGACAGGGCGACCGTGGGCAAGGGCGCGAGCCACTACCAGGGCAAGCAAGCTCTAAGGCGCGGGGCGACGGGTGTAGGGCGAGCGAGGGTCCATCAATAGTGGCAGAGGGTCATACCCTGTGGGCCTTGCGATGTAGAGGTGCTCTGCGACATCTGTGGGCGAGCGTGGGCTCTACGGAAGGTGGAGAAACAAAACCCCGAGGTGGTTGCCTCCTATTTAGGGCCGAATTTCTCCCTACATCTACTAAAAGCCATAGTTGTAACTCCGGATGCGTGACGATATTTATCGTCAGAGCGTTGGTCGAGGCTTTCGGGGTTTGTTTCAGTGAGTTTTTCTGGACCCTCTTCACCTCTTCCTCCTTGGCTAGAAGAGGTTTTGGACCAGAGCTTTGAGGTCCACACTAGGGGCATGCGATGTTCTGTTTAACACTTTAAGGTCCTTTGGGGGTGTGCGGTGTTGGGTAAACACTTTGAGGTCCTTTGGGGGTGTGCGACATCTGGTTTAGTTACTTTTCTGGTATTTGTTGGGTTTTTATCCCTGTTTTGTTTACCATTTTGTAGCCTGCGTGCTAGTTCTAGTGATATTCTGGTTCTTTTGGGAATGTAGTAGTTTATGTTTATGAGCATGGTCTATGGACTAGTTCTGCTATGAACATTTGTATGGTCTTGAAGATGTAAAAAATTATATTTTCATTAATATAATTGAACGGATTTTCTATTGGAAAAAAAGGTATCTAGTCATAGAAATTGTTCATTATTTTTAGGAGTCGAAATTGTCAAAAAGATAAAATTGTCTTCATACTTAGGTTATTCGACATTTCCATAAAAAGGTGAGAACATTATGAAAAAATTGTTAAATAATAGATAGATTTCATCTAAGACTTTCCTTCCATGCACATATATTATTAAATTGTTCTTATAAAATAAGAAGCTTTAGATAAATTTTGATTATTCTAGCTTGTGGATAGAAATTTTGAGTAATTTAAACATGAATGTAATTTAATTCTCTAAATAATTATAAGAGTATAATCAACCTATAAATTTTAGGTTTAAAAGATTCATGAATACAAAAGATTATTAAATTGAATATAAATTTTAGGTTTAAAAGATTCATGAATACAAAAGATTATTAAATTAAAGGATTTTATAGTTTGATTTGGTTAATAGATTTAATTTAATGATAAATTTTAAATTTAATATTGTCTAAAGATTAATTATTTCACACATATAATTTCAAATAATATTAATTTAAAAAAAACTAAATTTTTAAAATTAATTAATTATTCATTAAAAAATAATTTAATTAGTTGTTTTTATAAAAGATTATCTTAGTATTATTTTTTTGGTTTATTTGAACATTGTATTAAAAGTATCTCGCACATTAGACACTTATTTCCATGGAAATTATATATACATATATAGAGGTTCATAGAGTTCTATATAAGGAGAAAATGATGGGTTTTTAATAGAAAAAATTTAAGGGTTGATAAAATTTTTTAGATATTAATATTATTATTATTTTTTCAATAATCACAAGTGAAAAATATTTAAAATAGGTAAAAACATTCAAATCGAATATAATTTCAACACTTAGTTAAATGTTAAATTCAACAACTTCAGGTATTGGGGGACTCCAGCGTGATAATTGATTGGCTTAGGAAGGTTGGGAAGCTTCAAGCAATCAATATCGAAGGGTGAAAGATTAGAGTTCGAGAGCTGTAGTTTGCATTCCTAAACCTCAACTTTCATCATATTTTTAGGGAATCAAATGAGGAGGCAGACAAGCTGTCTAAGCGGGCCCTAGACTCTCCGAAAGGTAGACTTACCTATTTTCTTTGGGATGGAGTAATGGAGGGCCCTCTAAATCATTGGAACATATTCTAAGTCTTTGGTTTTCTCAACTTTTTGTAAGAGACTTTTTGTTGTAGTAAGGAAAGTGATCTTTGATAAGTATTGGCAGAATTCTCAGTACTTTCTGTTATCGAGTGTAGTAGTCTCAGTGATTTTCGTGTCTGTCCGGTTGGTAAGTTCTGGGGCGATCGAAGAATACTATGTGTATTGTAGCGCTCTGCTGTGTCCGATAGATTGAGAGTCGAAAAGATTTATATTGCAAAAGGAAAATAAATTATTAATATAATTTTTGGGTGAATTTTCTTTGGAAAAAAAAAGTGGATAGAAGATTTTGGACCACATATCTTATGAATATTCAGAACAATGTACACTCATGGTTGCTCTTTCATTCACATGTGTCATAGCGTCGCCTTAGTCAATCCATGTTAGGTAGAGCGTCATGCGTGAGGAAGTAAAATACGCAGATCACAACACTATGATCATGATGGTGGAGCCATCAACCATTTTTACCATTTCCGATAACCATCATCGAAATCCGACGATATTATTATTAGTGAAATCACAATTTTTCGTTATTGAAATTACATTTTTTAATATATAAATAGATTCAACACCTTGAAAAACCTTCTAAACACTTGAATTACATGGATTAAACAATTATTAAAATATACAACTCCAATAATTTTTTACCAAATTTTAAACAAAATTCAAAAAAATAATAATAAAAACATCGAATATTTAAACTAAATCGTACATGAAAGCTTACTTGGTTGCCTTATCTAGATCCCAATATTATATCCTTTAACCAAATGAATTGCCATCATGGCACCAAGGCCCAATAAGGATAAACAATATATAGTAAGCAAGGAACATGTAACGTCATCAAATTTTTGTAGAAGTTAGGAAGAGAAGATCCCATGGGTGGTGGTGTGTGGCCACATAAGATTGATCCTTAAAATTATTCTATTAAAACAAACCTTGTTTTCCGTTCCAATGGGAAAGTCATAGCTATGACACAAAGTATATGTTTAGAGCGATCAAGGGATTGTGGTAGCCTTACTAGATTTAGGATTGCTTTAATGTGTGGATTATTCAAAAATGGGAAAGTTGTTCATAACCATGTGTATTCTTCCCACATGGACAAGTATGTGTATTTTTCCCACATGGACAAGTTAAAGATTTAGGAACGTGTATTCCCCTACACTTTTCCTCTTAAGGAAGATCATATATATCAAATCTTTGATAATCATCACATTTAGGCATATCTTGGGATGTGGAGGTCATTTCCTCAACGATAAGGATTGAACATATTTTTTAAATGTTATTCGAGATTTAAGGTTGAGTAAGATGAGGAAAGTAATTTTTTTAAAGCTTGACTTTATTTATTAAGCGTGGGGTAATTATAATAGAATTAACATAGATTCATTTTAACTTTGGATTTATCAAGTGTTGAGAGGGATCAAATCTTTTGAGGTGCAAACTTTTTTTAGAGTGCAAAATTTGAGGAAAGGTTAAAGGTTTGCACCTTGAGAGATTTGATCCCTCTCAATGCTTGATAGATCTGGGGTTAAGATGGATCTATGCTGGTTTCAGTCGTGGGAGGTCACAAAAACTTTGTATATCAACAACAATATGTATATCTATATGTCGAAGATTAATCTGATCATTTGAAATTTATTCAGTTACACTAGTTTATTGAGAAAATAGAGAGTATGAATGAAAAGTATAGTTAATGAGTTACATGAAGAATTTGTTGAATAAAAAAACTAACAATGTAGAATGATTTATGAGTTATTATCTACTCCTACTGTCATCACTTATATCAATGCATATTTTTTTGCACTAAATCAATGCAACTAATTGTTGCTCTAAATCATTTATCATTGTGTTAATTTTCTTAGTGTAATTTCTTTAATTAAATAGTACACTGAATAATTTTTCATAGTATTATCACTGAAATAATGCTTCTATTGCTCTAAATAGTAAATAGTAATAGTAAAAAGTAAATACTAAAGTAATAGAAGAAGTAATAATAATAGTAAATAATAATAGTAATAGTAAATGCTAAAGTAATAGTAAATTTATTAAAGCAATAGTAATATACTAAAGTAATAGTAAATATCATATATATAATAATTTTTAATTGAGTCGACTTTATATTTTTGAAACTTTTGAAATCTTTGAAATCTGACATCACGTGACAACTTCTCCCTCATACTGACCTGTAGAGTGCTTCTCCAAGCAAATATGAAGATTGAATATCTTTCTTTTAATGTCCTTCGAGATTTAAGGTGGACTATATTTAAGGTTGAGTAAGACAAACAAAGTAATTTTTTTCTCAACATTATTATTAATGCATTTTCTCCAATATTCCCCCCACCTTATTTATTAAGTGTGGGGTAATTGTAATGGAAATGTGAAGAGGGAAAATGGGTAAGTGTAATAAAAAGATGAAAAGGGGAAAGATGAATAAAGAAGAGATATAGAAACACAAGACTTGACTTCTCTTATTTTGAACTTTTCAAAAAAAAATATTTAGATCACTTTGCTAAAAAGTTATGGGGGCTTAATACTTGAGTTGAATTATTAGAACTCAAGGGAACTACAAACCATCAAACTTCTAAGTAACCATACATAACTAAATTTACATAGTACAAAAGAAAAGGTTTCAACTAGAAAACCATTTTGGGAAAAAATACAAATCTCATTAAAGTATGCAGACCAATGGAAATGCATATAATTGTACAAGATCATTTAATTGTGATTGGATGTTCACATGGTTACAATTACAATGTCTTACACTCCCACTAATGGGTTCATAAAATTTCTCAATCCAACGCTCTCTTCTCTCCTTGCTCTACAAATTCTAGTTGTCATCTCTTAATCAACCAACCCCCTATGTGTTGTGGTTCAACCCTTTAATCCTCTCATTGCAAGAATTGTTTAATGTCATTATGGGATTTTGATCACTTTGTTTCCTCTTACAAATTGACTTCTCATCATTCCTGATCCCATGGCTAAGATAATACCCCTATAACAATTATCAAAGGATGAATTTGGCCTCATGCAATGCCACTTGTCTTTCCATTTCAACGGGTTTTCCTAGTTGTATTTTCATTGAGTAGAATTCATCATGAAAATCCCCAATAACATTTTTCTAATGCATTATTCCTTTGTTGGCATAGTTTTTGGTTACAGGATTTCTCTTGGAGCCTCTTACAATGGAGAAACGTCGACTAGAAAACTCATGGCCCTTTCCATCCTTCATTTGGGTTTTTAGCTTCAAGATTTTCCTCATTTTTTTTTCATTCTACCTTGTTAGATTTTCTCCCTCAATATGTCCTTAGTCTTTCTTGGGATGAAGAAATCTAATGTTCATTTCTTGGTCCACCAAAAATACCACCAAGAGAATCCCATTCAGACCCAATATCTTCTTCAATCAAAGTGATTGGCACTTGCTCAACATCTTGGACCTTCCTTTGATTGGTGTTGGGCCTCCCAAGTGCTTCTTCCTCCTACCAAGAAAAATCCTTGTGCCTTTTATCGAGCACTAGGTTCCCAACAATATGGTCTCCCCCATTTACTCAATGAGATACCACTTTTTCATTTTTTGCCTCTAAAACTCCATGCTTGTTTCCCCTTGCATGGTGCCAAAGGGTTTGCTTTCTTAGAAACTTGAAAATCTATTTTTCTCGGTTGTTTCATCTCAACCATCTATTCCTTATCTTTAAGCATTAAGCCTATGCATCTTACCACAAACAACCCCCTTGTGTTCAAAAATTTCCTTCTTATCCCACTTTCACTAATGCCCAAATTCCTTGCTTGAAAATTTGTCTCTTTGCTCCACAATATCCCAATGCCCGATGATCTTCAACTTAAATGAATTTTCCAAGTATTCAGTACATTTGAGTTCAATTTCCATGGGGATTAACCACTTTGAGGATCCAATTTCTAATCAAAATTCCCCCTTTTGAAAGGTGTTCGATCCTCAGAAAATTAATAATTTTGGAGAAGGAGCTGAGTAAGTTTGTCCTCTACCTCTCCCCTAGAACTACTTTTCCTTAAATAGGACTTGGAATTTCAATCCTTTAATCCAAAATTAAATAACTCATTCTTGCCTCCATGGTTCTCATGAGTTTTTCTCTGTAGAATGTCATATTCCCTCAGCTGTAGTTATACCTTAGATGTCAAATATTCAATTGAAGGCAAGATAGGAAACTTTGGCTCCTCCTCATCACACATTAAAGGTTCAAACAATTTGAGATTCTTTGCATGGATGACATATTATATCCCAATGTATGAAGGTAAATCCATCCACTTGCTAAATGATCTTGAAAGAAACATAATGTTAGCACTGAGAGTCACACTTAGACTGTTGTAAGTGTAAGCACAATACCCATTAGAATATAAATGGATTAAATTGGTTTGGGTAGGTGGATCAACAATACTGGGAAAGACCCCCGGATGGGGTGCCACGTGGAGAAGGAGGGGTACGTGGAGCAACGCTAGGAGGGGCCATTAATGGTAGCCACCTACCCTCATATCCTCGCCATTTATGATGGGCATAAACCCAAGTGGCCTTCACCATTTGACGAGGCCTCTCACTTGCGCGAGAAGAATGGTCGGCCAGAGCATTAAGACCCTAGCCTTAATGGCCATAGCTACCATTTTCTCCCTTATCAGCAGTCTCGGTGGCTTTGGGATGATTCAGAAGTTTGCAGAGCTGAACGGGGACAACTTCGCAGTGGGAAATCTGGCAATAGCTATAGTTCTAAGCATGCCACGAGAAAGGGGGCAGCCTCGCAGAGGCGCAGGGTGGTACGCGGCCGACTCACGATGGAAGAGGCAAAAGAAGTTTGAGAGAGCACTGTCTCTAGCCAAGAGAAGGAGACCCAGGAAGTCCAGAGGAACAAGGACGCCTCCCATGGCGTATGTCGAGGAGATTCCTTCGTAGGAATCCCTCCAGAATTTCTCAGAGAGCCTCCTTTTCATGGTTCCGGACAATTGGAATCCCCTCGCTTGTTTTGGAGCAGATTCCATGACCCCTAGCCCAAGAGCTGAATAGGGTCCCAACGACACTCCAGTTGAGGAATTTACACCTCGCTTTATAGAGGAAGAGATGCAGAGAGGTAGTGAAGAAAACATCCGCGAGCCTCCTGATGAAATGGGGCCGTAGAGTGGGCAGCGAGCACACCAGGAGGAGGCGGACGGTTGAAATTCACAGTACCAGCCACCACTTCTTCACCCAGAGCACCTGAACTTGATCTTCAATGTACATAGCATGGTGGACGACCAAATCTTTAGAGTCATCCACATCAATCAACACCTGGATATGCTGTACGCCGCCTACTCCAGTGCCACCCCAAGGCGCCAATTCCCCACCTGTGCTTAGATCTATGCCATCCTAGTCAGACGCGGCAAGGAGAAGGACGACCATGAGGACATCGACTAATAGGTTTTCATGTTTTTTCACTGCTCAAAACTCTTTTATTTTTGATGCATAACAGAGTTGCATCTCTTCTAGCTTATAACAATGGTAGCAATAGTATAGGAATGAACAAACTAATACTAAGGCTGGCCATGCACCCTAGTTTCCTTCGATCAGGGTGGCAAACTAACACTTTGAGTTTGGAAGCTAGCTTGGAATGGCCAGCTGTCTCGATTTCCTTAACAAGCGGGACAACTGGCACTTCAATAGAACGCTGTAATTATGCAATATCAATATAATAGGACCTGTCTTTTTTACTTAAAAGAAAACAATACAAGGAAAGAAAGGGAGAGGGAAACAACTTGTCTGTAGAGGCATTCCATTGGGCAAGAAGTCATAACATTCTACAGATTAAAGGAAATCAAACTGTAATCAGAAAAAGGGACATATAATGATGAGTAGAAGCATGGAGAATATGACAAAAGGAGGAACATCCATTGTACAAAAATCCTTTCTGCAAACAGATAAATATTTATTTGACAATAAACAATGATTTAATGGGAAAGCTACATCATATCCTCAGTTGTTCATGAATCCATCCATCAATGGCAACTATGATCCTAAAAACCTGCAATATGTTCAAGCAAGAAGATAAAAAAGAAATAGAAAAACACAGAAGACAATATGATAACAACTCTCATGAATCTTTAATGGCAAAAAATGCCATTACAAGCAGGCCCTCAGGCTTACAAATGAGCAACTAAAACTGCTCCTCCAGTTCTCTCCTCTCTTGGCTCATGAATCCAACCCTTTCCTTATCAAAATCCCTTTCATTTATAGTGAATGATCTCTATATACCCTAAGGAGGTAGAAACCAAGGAGATGCATAGGATCCTCATCCATTTAGGAGTCTTGTTACAAAAGATTCCAACAAAAACCTAACAAATTCCTATTTTTTGGGATCTTGCCTATGTGATAAATGCCTTTTGAAACAGGCCATTATGCTTGATCTAGATATGGAACACATGTCCCTCATGTCCAACTAAATCCTAGGAGACCATTCAAACCTTCCATAACAGCTGGAAACCCTCCCATAGCTCGAATGTTTTAGACTGTTAGAGTTCACAGTGCCTATGACAATATGCGCTGTGAACTTTCCTGTAGGTGATGATTTTAGATTTTCTCCAAAAATATGAAGTGGGTCAGGATAAATTTTGGTTAGCAGGTCAATGCTAATATCATGCTCCTCCGAAAAAAAATTCATAAATACCCACATCATCGTTCAAAAGTTATGATCAAATATTTATAAGACTTTGCTATAGGAAATGAGTTCGCAGCGCCAGTTCACAACCCTTGTCTACCAGTTCGCAGTGCCTGATTCAAACAAGAATTGCATACTTAGAGGAGACTGTTAGGAGATCTGATGACATGATCCCTGAAAAATTGGTTAAATATGGTGCTAAAAACAATGAAATATCCTCTGTCATGTCTTTAATTTGCAATGATGATAGATGAAATCATGATGTACTTAGAGTACATTGCGAACTCTCCTAGTGAGTTGGCAATGCATACACTCGACTCTGAATTGACACTTAAACAGATAAATGATGACAAATAGAATCTTGTGTACAACATGGAGGTGTGACATGTGATAACACATACTAAGTGGGCTTGATCATGTTCTTCCTTAGGCCCTATAGTCACCTTAACTCCATATGAAACCACACCATGTTTCCCACATGAAAATGGTGTGTGACCTAGTGCTTGTCATGTCACATCTTGTACTTCTATTGTGGTTGATGTTGGTACTCTTTGACCTACGCATGAATTTTTTGGATTCTCTTCATGGACTTGTTAGCCTATAGTTGGTCATCACTTTGAGTCATGTTAGTGCCTCCAATATACTTATCAAGTGTCAAGTGAAATTGCATATGAGGTAAAAACATGAAACACGCCTCAAAGGTTGATTTGTTGTTGGAAGTGTGGACAACCTAGTTGTAGCAGTCTTCAATATATGAAAGGCTCTGAGAACAGGTCTAGGGATGCTTCCAACTATAACCCCTAAGTAAGTGAGTCAAGGTTTGATTCATTATATTTGTATTCCCATTGGGTTTAGGATGAAACGTTGTAGCCCTCCTAAAACCTTATGTCCATCATTCCTCATAATGTTTTCTAGAAGTAACTCAGAAATCTACTATCTCGATTTGAGATTATGGATGACAACAATCCAAAGTGTATCAAATTTGTTAAAATAAGAGCTTAGTTCTCTCTTGTCCAATCACGTTCTTGATAGAGTCAGTTGAGCCATCATATTAAACTAGTTAACCACCACTAACAAGTATTTATGTCCATGCTTAGTCTTTAAAAATCCTCCAAGAAAATTAATGGTGATGCTCTCCCAAGGCCAATTTGGGAAAGACAATGTCGTGTACAAACCTAGGTTCTTGTTAGCTAGCTTAGAAGTACAAAAAACACACAAGTTTGAATGAACATGGAAACATCATAATGTATATATGATCAATATTCATACTTTTGTATATTCAATAGTGCCTTCCCAACTCTAAAATGGCCTTCTACCTTAGAAGTGTGGGCCTCTCTAATCAACATGGTCCTACATTCAATGTCACTTGGAATACACATTCCATAATCCTTTTACAACACCCCATCACATACATGATAATAAATCTTCATCCCTCTTTGATGTTACACCACTACTATAAAATGAAAACGAGTAATTTCCCCTTTGCATCGAATCTACAAATATTCTTAAGGCCACTCGCATGAATATGATGATAAAAAAAGTGGCAATGGGGTTCCTAGGAATGTGCACACACACAAACATGCTCATGTTCTTAGAAACTTGCATGATTTTGTGAGCCTGTAGTCTCGACATTCCCCAAACTGCCACGTTGGCTTCCAACTCAACACCAATTAGGAATTTTTAATAATGCATGTACATTCCTAGAATGCACGCGCCTTCCTAGAACATGTGCACATTCCTAGAATGCCTACATAGTCCTAGAATGCTTATGCAATCTTTTCCATTTCTTAAGAAAATCGAGGAGCGAAATTTGAGGAGAGATTGGTTCGGAACTGTAGGACTCTATTGATGTGGTGTTTGACTAGTTCTAGGTAAGTTTCTAAACCTTATTGTTTTTGTGCTTCATAACTTTTTAAATTATAAAAATAAATAAAAAAATTATTTTCCCCTATTTGAATGTAGCATACTTAAATAAATGGATCCTGCACCTGGAGAAAACCCAAACCTGTCATGACCACATGAACACAGACCAAACCCCAACCTAGAGCATGGAAATGCAAACTTTGAAATTGATGCAATGTTGAGATCATTAAGAACCCTTATAAAAGATTTTAAAAATTCCAAAGAGACCTCACAACTTTCACTAGCCACATCATTGGATACCATTTTTACTTCGACTGGAAATTACCATTTATCACACATTTCTGATTATAGGGCTATACTGCTTGACTATTATATGATGGGTGTAGATAGAAACTAGGTCAGAGATCTCAACATTTCAAAACAAGATACGATGACATTTTTTTATTAAACCTAGAATCAAAACACAACCTCTAATCACAAAGAAAAACATTTCCATGGATTGGTACACCTACCAAAATTTGGTAGAAAATTGGATGGATAGGTGGTTCATGGCCTTTGACAATCCTCCTTGCAATAATAGGGAGGTGCCTTTTTTTTTCCTTAGGAAATTATGGGCTGATTTTATTTTAGGTCACCATGTCAACTACTTTGCATTGGTGAATTCCTGGGGATTAACCAAATTCTAGGTGTGACCCATTGCTAGGTTCTCATCCTCCTAGGAAAAGGCATAACCCCCCTATTCATCATCCTCGCATACCGGAAAACATTAGCCAAACCCAATCATCCATTTCCATCATGACATGTATCCTAGTGAAACATAACACATTCATAGCATTATCCCGCTAGGAGGGACCTTCAAGTGATGTTGGTAGAGGGGTTGGACCTTTAGTAGAGTTTGGCTAGGAGAGGACACATGGAGATATTAGGTGTTCACATCCTAGTTCATGTGACCCTCATAGATGCTTGAGTTGTGGAAAAACTTGTTATGGGTTGATGGAGGCCACTAGACCTGAAAGTTTGATGAAGGTTACTCTCTCTCTCTCTCTCTCTCTCTCTCTCTCTNCTATATATAATTATATCATGTGCGCAGTTGTTATGTTTATATAGGAGGTTACTCTCTCTCTCTCTCTCTATGTGTGTGTGTGTGTGTGTGTGTGTGTGTGTGTGTGTGTGTGTGTGTTTTATATATCTAATTATATCATGTGTGCATTTGCTACGTTCATATATAAGACCCTCAACACCTACAGATGCATTAATGTCATTTTCCACCACTAATGCATCAGTAATAGTATCTTACTCATTTGGTGTACTACACATGCAGGTATGGTGGATTGTTATTTATTTTTTATTTTTTTAAAGAACACAACAAGATCAAAAATTGGTTGAAGCTCTAATACCAACTTGTAGTGTTCGAGAACCCAAAATAGAATAGTTATTGTAAATATATAAATAACTAAAATAGAAACAAAGATTAAGAGATAGAATCAAGGAAAAATGAGGGCATTTGCACACCCAAGGGTGTCTTGCACCTACAAATTTGAGTAATGTAAGAAGACGTCTGTTAGAAAAAAAATATCTTAGAGAAATAAAATAAAACACAGAAGATACACAATACAATAGAGACACAGATATACGTGGTTCACCCAATGTGGGCTACGTCCACCAGAGAAATTGCCAAGTCCTTCCTTATTATTATTTATCAAAATGAAGGGATACAACCTACAACACGTCCACTGTAACTTCCTCTTATTTATCTCACAGTCTCATCTCTCAGAATACAATAATCACACACATACACAGCTGCAATACAATTCCCTCATGAAAAAAGGGTTTCCTTCGAGGGCAAAAATCCCTAAAATAACTTCTACCGTTAGATCTGCGACCTTATATGAACGATCCAGATTGACTACGAAATTACAATATTTTACAAGGAAAATTTTCCTAATATTTTTCTTTGGGGAAGCTGCCCCCGAATCCCCCGCTAGGGGGGGATACAAAAATTGTCGTTGTGCCCCCTGGACCCCCCTAGTGACAGTTGTGGGGGAGAAAGCTCCTCTGATCCAGATTTTATGAGAAGAACGAAATGAATATAGATTATTATTAAAATATGTTTAACACAGAATAACAGAGATACAAAAAAAATGGTTTCTATTCAATAAGGAAATAAACTGAAACTGTAAAATGTAGCAGAAAACAAGCTTGTTGGAATGGTGGCATCTTATCTATGAGAAGAGATGTGATGGTTGTGCTCATTCGCAAGAAGATGAGTACAATGAGGCTTTGAAGGCCTTTTTACAATAAGCAATCATTCCAAGACCCTAGACATCCAAAAACCTAACCCTGGGAGATGAAGTGCCAAAAGTCATGTGGGCCCCGTTGGGGTAAGCTAGTACATCAACTTCTCGGGGTCGTAACTTTTGCATACGATATCCATTTTAGGTGAATGATAGCCCATTGGAAAGGTATATCCGAGGAATACACATGTTTTCGTCGGACTCCAAATCAATTTACAGTTTGATTGTGGCGAGCCCTAAAAACGTTGTTTAGGGCCTCAAAATGACCCTAAAAGTCAGGGACCCGAAAACTAGGAAAAAATTGTGAAACTGGAAAATTGCTAAATGAACCAGTTGGAATAGGTGGGAGGATACCAAAATCCATATGGATCAATCCTCCCCCCTTAGGAAAAAATGGTCTCCATTGCGTTGAGTTCCCCCATCAGATGAGGAAATTTCTGTTGAATTTGGCTCTGGGTGAGCCACTTGCCTTGGTGCAGGAGCTGCCCTGCTTTGACAACTCGATAAAGATGGATCCTCTTCTGTCGAATTCCCTTGACCTATGCATCCACAAAATGATCATGATATTTCTGTTTGATGAAGTCAGGTTTGAGATCTGTTGGTGTCAATTGTACTGCTACCTCTGATGTGTCCAATAATGGTGGGAAATGTGGTCGAAGGAGAGCCACGTTGAACACTGGGTGTAGGCCAAGGAAAGGACGAATGTTGAGCTCAAAAGAATTTTCACCCACAAACTTGGTGATGGTGTAAGGTCCATAATGTATTAGGTGAAGCTTATGATGGGCCCCTGTAAGGCATTCTTTCTGCAAGTGAAACCAAACTTTGTCACCCACCTGAAACTTATGTGGTACTCGATGTTGATCATGGTGTTGCTTGTACTTGACATTGAACTTCTGAAAAATATCATGAACCTGTTGGTGGATGTGATGGATCCTCTCAATGAATGGGGTGGCTTTGTAAGCTTCAGTTGGATCAGGGGATGAGTCGGTCGAGGTGGCCGCAATAGGTAGTGCAACATCCATGGGACCCAATGGTTGGAATCCCAACCCCACCTGAAAGGCGTTGTGGCTGGTAGAGATATGTAGGGATCGGTTGTAGCTATGATGAACATAGGGAAGAATCTCATCCCATGTGTGAAGGTTCTTGCAATTGTACATGCACAAGATATACATGATCATATGATTGACGACCTTAGTTTGGCCATTCGTCTAGGGGTGGAAAGCAGTGGATTTGGTGAGCTTGGTGTCCAGCAATGACTAGAGGCTCGACCAAAATGTGTTGAGGAACCGATTGTCTTGATTTGAGACAATGGTTTGTGGGATTACAAAATGTACCCATACTCGTTCAAAGAAGAGTTTGACAGTGGCCTCTGCAGTGATTCTCTTCTTATAGGCGACCATAATCCCCATCCTGGAAAAGCGTTCAACAACCACAAAAACATAGTAATTTCTCCTCTTGGTGGATGGAAGGCCTAACATGTAGTCCATTGATATGGATTCCTATGGCCTGTCAGGAGTAAGCAGAGGGGTGTACAAGCCTTGTTTCTTAGTGTTCGATTTGGCAATAACGTAGGCAATGCAAAATGCGATATAATTTCCCACATGTCGAAGTTTTGGCCAATAGAAATGTTTCTACAGTACTTCCACTGTCTTTTTGATGCTGAAGTGTCCTGCCACCTGACTGTAGTGGGATTCCCAAATCAACTTCGCTCGCTCGCTTGATGGGACATAGAGATGTCCCATATGGCACAATAGCTTTTCCTGAAGATGGAAATTAGCGACAACTAAGTTTTCACCCAAAATTTGGTAGGTGGTGGCGAAGTCAGGGTCTGTCTCATAGAGGTGGGGCCATCCAGAGGTCTCGTGGTCATAGGAATCTATCATCGTGGTGAATTCCACAACTGGAGGTTGACTGATGCAATCAATGACTCGGTTGGTACTTCCTGTTTTATACTTGATGTTGAGGTGGAACTGTTGCAAGTATGTGGATCACTTTTGATGGCGGTCATTATGCAATTTTCCTTGCATCTGCATGAATTGAAATGGATTATGATCAGTGTGGATGACTATCTCCTTCCCAAGAATGTATTGTCTCCACTGGTGACAAGCTTTCATAATTGAGTACATTTCTTTATCGTAAGTAGGGTACTTACGAATAACATATGATAGTGTGTCACTATGATAGGCCACGGGGTGGCCGTGCTGAGTGAGAAAAACACCCACAACATAGTCTGAAGCATTTGTCTTGATCTCAAAGGGTTGCTCCAGGTCCGATAATGAAAGTACTGGGGTTGATCACAAGCATTGCTTCAAATCATAAAACACTTATTTTTAGGATAGGCCCCACACAAATTTTTCCTTACCACCACCCCTGGTTACTTGGCTGAGGGACCATGCAATATGGGAGAATCCCAACACAAACCTTTGATAGAAATTGGCAAAGCCCAAGAAGCTTCGAAGCTCAATGAGTGTGGTTGGGAATGGCCAGTCATGGATGACCTAGATCTTGGATGGATCCACATGTACATTATGATGATCAATGTTGTAGCCCACGTAATGGACCCTGTCCATGATGAAGGGGCATTTTTCCAAGTTGGTATATAACTTGTGTTGTCACAGGGTGTGCAAAACCTGCTGAATATGTTGCAAGTTTTCCCCCCAAGTATTGTTGTAGATGAGGATTTCATACAGATACACCACTACAAACATATTGGTGAATGATCACAGGATATCATCCATCATCCTCATGAAAGTTGCTAGAGCATTTTTCAAACCAAAGGGCATGACCAACCATTCAAAAATACCTTCTTTTGATTTGAAGGAAGTCTTCTATACATCTATCTATTCTATTGGGACCTGGTGGTAGCCAAAATTCAGATCAATCTTACTAAAGTAATTGGCCCCTGTGAGCTAATCAAGGAAGTCGTCGATTTGGGGAATCAGGTACCGGTTCCTGACTGTGATTTAATTCAGGGCCCAATAATCAATGCAGAGTTTCCAGGTCTCATCTTTCTTCTACACTAGCACGATTGGTCTCCCACAAGGAAATGAGTTGGGATGGATGTGCCCCTTGTGGAGTAGTTCTTGGATCTACCACTTGATCTCCTCATTTTCCAACAGAGAGTGGTCGTAGACTGGCCCATTGGGAAGTGGTGCGCTGGGGGTCATATCGATGGGATGATTGACTTGATAGTGCAGAGGTACCCCGATAGGTGAGGAGAAGATATATGATTATTCTTCCATGACCTTATCCACTTGCTTCTGTTGTGTGGAGAGGTCAACTACAGGGGCCTTGGATGTGGTTGCAATCTTTTGATCACTCTGAGAGTGAATCACAAAGAAGAAAAAATTCCTGGTATCAGATATGACCTTCCTGCATTGCTTGGCAGAGATCAAGGAAATAGCACCAGGCGGGACTGTCCTGGGTATCATGTACAATTTCTTGTTCAAAGTAATAATAAAATTGCAAGGTCTAGACTCATATACATCATGATGTTTCCATAAATACGGTTGGACCAAAATAACATTACAAACTTCAAGAGGAGAAACATCACATAATACCTCATCTTTGAAGGGATTGATGCCATACGATATGCGACACTGTTGGCTAATGCGGAGATCGATTCCTTGGTGAAGACACCCAATGGTGTAGGGATGCAGGTGTGGCATTGTCGAGATGGATAGCTGCTTGATGACCTCTACTGAGATGAGGTTCTTCTGGCTACTACTTTCAATGATGAAGTGCAATGGGGAACCCTTCACCCATATCTGTGAATGAAAAGGGCGCTCACCTTCCTCTGACTCGTTTGGTTCATCGGGATGGAGCTTAGTGGTAGAAAAGATAGCATTGGGTTCCACGTCGATGATCTGTCTCCCCCTTTTTGGTTCAGAATCATAGTTGGAACCCACATCTGATTCATAGGATTTCACCTCAGCCACCAGTGACTGCTTTGAGTCACAATTGACAGTGTTATGCCAGGGGCTCTTATGGAAGTCACACCACTTCCCAGTGTCCTTCTTTGCTTTCATCTTGGACTGGTTTTCCTGAGGCTATCCATATTTTCTCTGTCCATTGTTCTACGGTTTGGGGCTGCCCTTTCCTTTCTTTTTCTGTGAGGGGTTCCCAAGCCCAAATTTTCATGTCTTTTGTTTACGCTTCTGCTCGATTTTGAAAAAATATCAGTAGGCTGCACCCAAGGACGAGATGTCCAGAAAATCCATTTCAACCTAGATGTTGTTGGTTGTGGAGCCTGATTATCTTCCTGATTCACAGGTCCTTGCTTTCAGCCGTGTTTATACCCCATGAAGTATTTACACCCCAGAAGTATGTACACTCTTCCA
>ML776938.1:882308-917815 GCA_009831015.1 Picea engelmannii | reverse complement strand
CACCACGATACTTGAGAACCATATGTCTCTTAGAATCTTTGATACCTAGCTTGGTTTTCAAGGTATGGAAGATATTTGTTAACTCATGCACTGCTTGGTCTCTTTATTGTTGCAATGTGGTCCATTTTGTATACAGGTCATCATAGCTTCTGACAGGGTAGTATTGTTCCTTAATAGCATCCGTGAAGGACTCCCAGGTGACCACGAATGTAAACAATGTGGGTTCCTCTGTTTCCTTTTGATCACAAAATGTTTCCCACCAATCTTTGACATGGGGAATGACTTTGAGAAGAGCAAAAGTAATATTTTCTCTATTCGAAAAGTTATGGACAAAGAAATACCCTTCTAGCAGATTCAACCATTTTTCTACAACCTCTTCATCTATCTGACCTTCAAATATAGGCATATCAAAATTGATTTGTACCTTTAAGGGGGCGGCGCCTCCGCTTGAGGAAGATGCGTCCCCTGCTGGTAGTCGCCGAAGGATTTGCACAAAACTATCTATCATCTCGTTCCTCTATTGCATGAGGGCTTCCTCAAGAAAAATTTCAAAAGGATCTTCTATCCTGTCATCTTTATTTTCTATCACCATGAGAGGTCGCTTGGGCATGCGAAATTTTTTTTTCTCAAGAAAAACTAGCTCGAGACCCAATTCTTTGTACCCTAACCTCGTTGAGAACATGCATTAAGAATGACAAGGAGTAGACCGATCTGATACCAATGATCTGGATTTGATTAGAATAACAAAATGAATATATATTATTATTAAAAGATTCTTAACATAGAATAAAAAAGATATAGAAAAACTAGTTTCTATTCAATAAGGAAATAAGCTAAAACTGTAAAATGCAGCGGAAAATAAGCTTGTCGGAATGGTGGCGGCTTATCTTTGAGAAGAGATGTGACGAATGCACTCATTTGCAATAACATGAGTATAATGAGGATATGAATGAATTTTTACAATAAGCATGAATTCCAAAACCCTAGCAATCCAAAAACCTAACCCTAGGAGATGAAGCACCAAAAGTCATGTGGGCACCGTTGAGGTAAGCTAGTACATCAACTTCCCAGGGTCATAACTTTTGCATACGATCTCCGTTTTAGGTGCATGATAGCCCATTGGAAAGGTCTGTCCGAGGATTACACATGTTTCCATCAAAATCTGATTCTATCCTAGTACATTTTGATTGTGGAGAGCCCTAAAAACGTTGTTTAGGGCCTCAAAATGACCCCGGAAGCCAGGGACCCGAAATCTAGGAAAAATATGCCAAAATGAACCATTTGGAATAGGTGGGAGGCCACAAAAATCCATCTGGATCACCCTCCCACACCCTCCCATTAGGGAATGGGGTCCAAGCATGGCTGAAAAAAAACCTCTAAATCAGGAAGATACTCAAGCTCCACAACCAACAATCTCCCACTTGGAGATTGATCACAACAACTCCTTTGTTGTTGTACTTTGCTGGAATATACTCCACCTTGGACCTGGAAAATTCCTCATCTTCACCTTTATGCTTGAATACCAACTGAAACTGAGCATGAACTCAGTTTCTCCATGGTTACTCCCTTTGTTAACATGTTTGCAAGATTCTTGCTAGTATGTATCTTTTCCAACTTCAAATGTCCATCTTCCAAGATGGATCATTTGAAATGGTACCTGAGTTGTATATGCTTATTATTTGAATGGAAGGATGATTTATTTGAAAGATGAATGACACTCTCACTGTCACAATACAACATGTTATTCTCATGCTTCTTTCCCAATCCCTCCATAAATATCTGTAGCAAAATCATTTCTTTACTAGCCTCTGTAGCAACAACATACTTTGCTTCTGTTCTTGAAATTGAAACAACCTTTTGTAGTTTTGAAATCCAACTTACTGTTGTTCAACCTATAGTAAAAACATACCTTATGGTTCTCTTCCTACTATCTTTATCACTTGCCATATCTAATTCAACATATCCATGTAGAACAATGTCTGAACCTCCAAAACATAATGCATGATTAGAAGTACCTCTCAAACACCTGAGAATCCACTTTGTTGCCTCCCAATGTTCTTTACCTAGATTTTTCATATACCTACTTACAACTCCCCCTGCATAAGCAATATCTGGTCTTGTGCAAACCACCGCATACATCAAGATGCCAAATGATGATGAATAAGGGACCCTGGACATGTATTCTATCTCCTCCTGTGTCTTGGGACACATTTCCTTAGTTAATTTGAAATGGATGGCCAAAGGTGTACTAAATGGTTTTTCATTTTGCATTCTAAAACTCTCCAACACCTTCTCTATGTACTCACCCTTAAACAACGTCAATTTGCAATTTTCCTGTCTCTTGTTATTCTCATACCAAGGATTTTCTTTGCAGCACCCAAATCCTTCATTGTAAATGAATTAACCAATTTCTTCTTGAGAACATTTATATCCTAGATATTAGACCCTGCAACAAGCATGTCATCTACATACAATAGCAAGACAATATAACTTCCATTTTCTAGCCTTTTAAAATAAACATAGTGATCATAATGACATATACTATAACCTTGTTCTATCATAAATCTGTCAAACTTCAAATACCACTGCCTTGGATCTTGCTTTAGGCCATACAATATCTTGTTCAACCTGCATACCAAATTTTATTTCCCTTTGACCTGATACCCCTGTGGTTGTTGCATATAAATCTCTTCCTCCAAATCCCCATGGAGAAAAGAGAATTTTTTTTTTTACATCTAACTGTTCAAGATGCAAATATTCTACTACCACAAGACTTAAAATAGTCCTAATTGAAGTCATCTTAACAATAGGATAAAATATTTCATCAAAATATATACCTTCTTTTGTGCAAACCCCTTTACAACAAGTCTAGCCTTGTACCATTTTTTTCCTCCATCTTCTTCCTTCAACTTGTAAACACATTTATTCTGCAATGCTATTTTTCACGTAGGCAACTAAACCAAGTCCCAGGTCTAGTTATTTACCAAGGAATCCATTTCCTCTTTCATGCCTTGCTCCCATTTCTTTTTAATGTCTACCTACATTGCCTCTTCATAACATTCTAGTTCACCAAAATCAGTCAACAATAAATAATACAGTGAATGAGAGTATTGTCTAGGGGGTCTACTTAACCTGGTATATCTTCTGACAACACTTGCAGGAGTTTGAGGTACACGTTGATCTTGTTGTTGTACATTTTGATTTTCTGGTACCTTTGGAATTTCCTTTTTAGTGATCTCATCAAGCACTGTGTATTTTGGTTTTTCTTTTTCCTATTTCTTTCGCTGCGACTAATCTTTGTACATGAACTTCTCATTAAATATGACATCTCTGCTCGTAATGATTTTGTGATTTTCATAATCCCATAAGCGATAACCAAAATCATTAACACCGTATCCAATAAAGGTACACTTCTTGTATTTTTCTTCAAGCTTTGTTCTATTTTCTTTATCAATATGGACAAATGCTTCACCACCAAAAGTCTTCAAAAATAAGTAGTTTACCGTTTTACCTGTCCATGCCTCCTTTGGAATTCAACCATCCAAAGAGCTTGAAGGTCCTTTGTTTATTAAGTAAACAACAATATCTACAACATATTCCCAAAACTATAAGGGAAACCCTACATGCAATCTCATACTCCTTGCACGCTCCATGATTGTCCTGCTTATTCTTTCTGACACACCATTTTCTTGTGGTGTTCCTGGAATTGTCTTCTCTATACAAATCCCATGGTATGAAAAGTAATAATCAAACTCCTTGCTGCAATATTCACTTCCATTGTCTGATTTGAGGCACTTCAACCTTTTTCCTGTCACATTTTCAACCAAAGATTTCCATTTCTTAAAAGTGTCAAAAACATCAGATTTTTGTCGAACGCAATAAACCCAAGTTTTTCTAGTTGCATCATCAATAAAATTAACATAATAATGAGAGTCACCAAGAGATGATACCTGATATGGTCCCCATACATATGTATGCACAAGCTCTAACTTTTCATTCTTCTTTACCTTTCTAACTCTAAGAAATCTGATTCTATTATATTTTCCATAAACATAGTACTCACATAAATCCAAATCAATTTGTTTAAGATCTGGAAACAAATTTATTTTGTGAAGTATATTCATCCCCTTCTCACTCATGTATCCAAGCCTAGGATGCCACAATGTTGTATCCATTCTTGTAGAAGCTAAAGAGATATAAGAGTCAATATTACCAGTACATAAATACAATGTACCTACCTTCTCTCCTTTTGCTATTACTAGTGATCCTTTGGTGACCTTCCACGCCTTATCTGTAAATATGGATATACAACCTTCAATTTCCAACTTCCCTGTTGAAATCAAATTTTTCCTTAGATCCGAAACATGTGTTACCTCTTTCAACAACCATTTGTCTCCATTCTTTTGCTTTATTTGTACCTTACCCATTCCAACATTTTTTCATGGTGCATCATCACCCAAATGAACCTATCCAAAATCACCTTGAACATAATATATAAAATGTTTCCTATGGGGTGTGGCATGAAATGAATCTTCTGAATCTATTACCCAAGACTCAAAAATATTATCTATAGAAAGAATCAAAGCATCTTGTAACACATCACCTATTGCATTTTATTATTGATTTTTCTCTTGTTGTCCATCTCTTTGTTTCTTTGGAGCTCTGCAGTCTTTCTTCAGAGGTCATTTCTTCCCACAATTCCAACACTCTATTTTTCCTAGTCTATATTTGGATCTGCCCTTCCTAGAATTCCCACATTTCCCTTATCCCTTTCCTCTATCCTTTTGTCTTCCCCTGTTCTCCATGTTTAACGCATTACCTGATGTCTCACCTATGTTTTTCCATCGCATTTCCTTGCTAAGGATAACACCAACAACATCATCACATTTTAGAGTGTTTGAGCCAGAGACAGAGTTACTTACAACCATGACCAAGCCGTTCCATCTTTTTGGCAATGAGCACAAGATTAGAAGAGCACTAACCTCTTCATCAAAGTTCACTTTTATATAACTCAACTAATTAGTAACCATATTAAATTCATTTAAATAATTTGCAACATAACTGTTGAGATCATTTTGTGCTTCCTTGTTTTCCTTCCACATTCTATCTTCCCAACTTCATTTTTCCATTTCTTTTCCCTCTTCTACACCTCCCCTTATTTCCATTTTTCTTTCATTCTTTCTTCTCTCCCTTTTTGGTTACTATACTTATTCATATTTCAGTGATTGGCGGGTTCACGGGTTGGCGGGTTGGTGGGCCTTCATCTCCACCCATTTTCTAATGTCATAAGTCCACTACTACACTTAGCCATTTTTCAATTGTGCGGGTTCGCGGGTTCAAGCCCTCATCCTCCAAGTTCTGTGACCTTCACTTTGCACCCCAAGTTCCATGATCTACATTTTGACCATCAACTTTGTCGTGGGTGCCGAGCTCCAAAGTATTTTATTCCTCTTGCATGCAATTCCGACCGAATGTATTTCTACACTTAGTATATTTTTGATCATTCATAATCATGGGTTTGCGGGTTCCTGGGTTGGTAGGTTCATGAAATTTTTTATATTCAAACTCTCTCTCACCTGTCCCCGCCATTTTGTTGCTTTTCCCAATACGCATTAAGTGTTGTTAAATGCTAACAACTATTGTGCAGACTTCAAAAAGATCGTCATTAATGGTGAAAGGATCGATGAATTACTCATTAAATTTCATTAAATATTCATTTGCTAAGGGATAAAATTATCATTATCTCTTCGAAAAATATTTATTTTAGGTCATTATCCAGCTGAAGAAATAGTCCCATCAACCTATGGTAGCGTCAACTAGACAACAATTTTGTGGTGATACTCTAAATATATTTGGTCGTGAAGACTAGAACTTCCAGTGGTCAAGAGAATATTCATATTATTCCTCTCCTATTGCACAGAAAGATGTAATTTGGGCATTTGGAATCGCTCATGCTGGTGTGTTCTTGAGGTTTTTGATTGTAAGGAACTTGTTGCATGGTGTGTGGATAAGTACGTGCCAAGTCAAATAATTATACAGCTCCAGGATCATTCTCTGATATCTCTTTCACCTCAAGTTTTTTGAAAGATGTTAAAGCTACTAGAGCCGACTCTTACTTTAAAAGTTGAAGATTGTAGAGAATTCTTGAAGAAACATAACAATGGGCTTGAGCTCCTGCCAGAAAATTTGGTGAATCCTGCATCTACTAGTAGACATAACCAGAATCTAGGTTAAGTCTTTTAAAAACCCTTATCAAGAAATTGCAGGGCTATTTACCATCTTGATAGGTCAAGAAAGAACTGCTTCTATCTCTCGCATTATTTTGTATATTTTGTATTTTATAGTGCAAGAACAATCCATTTTTTAGTGGGGAAAAATCATTTCTGTCAAATATCATGCTAGTTATCACACTATAAAAATGATAGAAAAATATTTATGGCCTCTTATTTGATATTTGCTATTGTGCATTGTTGTCCATTCCCAAACTTAACCATAAGTAAGAGGGTGAATTAAGAAACAGATCCAGTTACCTTTTGGTATCAAACATTATGGAGACATAAGACCCCTTTGCTTTTCTATGAAGTTTATAATAATTTTGTTTCAGTCTTCAAAAGGATGTTGTTGGGTGAAAACACTTCAAGGATATCTGATCAAGCTACTAGATTTTTAGAGAAAAAAGGGACAATAGAACAAATGGAGAATCATAGTGTCATAAGGATATTTTGATCGAAAGAGAATCCTTCTTTTCTCCCATATCATGTATCTAACAAACTATTTATTACAAAGGTGGAAAGGAAATATAACTTCTGGCTACATTTTTTTCATGTAAAAAGGAAAAAACAATTTATTCCCCTGCCATGGAAGATTGAAGATTTAATGTTCAGAAATATAAATAAAATTGACGAATTTGCAAATCATTTAAACAATGTGAATTTAAAGTATGCTGAAAAGATCAAAGGTTTTGATCCGAACAAAATATTTGTTGAACATATGTTTTATTGGGTTTCAGTAACTCTTTTATTCAAAATATATTGAACAAAGAAGAAGAGGGTAACAACCAAAGAAATCATGTACATGATGTTGGCGATCTAGAAACATTAATTAGCAGTAATGGATTTTACAAGCAAAGGGGAAAAGGTTCCAGTGAAACAAGTGCTCAATCTCCAGTTGTTACTCCCAAGAATACTATATCCAAGAGAAATTCTCTAGGGACCCACCCAGTTTAAAATGTTGTCAACAATAGTTCCAGTGGAGGGGTAGAGAAGAATCCTCCCCCTGAAAAAATTGAGAGTTCACACAAGCTCCCTGTGAGAAAGAAAAGAAAAAATTTAGTGCAAGAGGAAGAAGATAATCTTATAGAAAATGAAATCCAAAGATTTTGTTTGGAGGATATGGAACTAGAAGCAGATATTGAGAAAATATTTCCTTCAATAGAACAACCGGAAAATATGTCTCAACAAAATTCTTTATTGGAAGTTGTTGGAAATGAGACCTTTAGTGAAGAAGAATCCTCCACTTTTCATGGTGTTGTTTTTGATAAAGAATCTAAAAAGTTGATTGTAGAAAGAAGTGACCAGAAGAATAAAAAGGGAAAGTCCTACTGAGAGGTCGACTTGAAGGATATGCGACTATCCAAGATTTCCAAAATCCATAGGGAAACTAAGGATGCACTCAATGATTCTATTGATGATTTAGAAGCTGAAAAGGCCAAATTAAAGGAGAAGATCAGAGAATTGGAAGCTTCCTTGATGCCTCTTCCAATCTTGGCCAATCCTTTGACAATGGTTAAACAAACTACACTTGGTATTAAACTAAAAGGGTCTTCTAGTTTTCTCACGACGGTCTGAAGTTGTGTAGAGAAAAACATTAAAAAGAGAATTTCATCGATAATAGAAGCATGGGAGGTATCAAAAAATATTATTTCTTTCGGTTCAAGGGAACATTCTTTTCATGAATATCTCCAATCCGATTTAAAGAATGAATAAGGATTCTACACATATGTTGTTTTACCATTTGAGATAAAAGTTTCAAACATGACATAATTGAAAAGGAGAGAAGAGTATCTTCCTTCACCAAGTTGAATTAAATAGATGAATTCCTGTTGGAAAGAAAATATCAAGAATTTGAATAACATTTTTCAAGCATGTAGTGAAGCCATAGTGAAAAGAGAAGAATTATTCAAAAGACTCACAAAGATAGATCTGACATGAAGCACCGATGAGGTGCAAGATCCTAAGTTAATTCGGAATTCAATGTTTATGACAAGGAAATAATTTGATGAACAAGTCGAGATATTAAAGTGGTTATCAACTGAAAAATTTAATGGCATAATTGAATATAATGAAGAAGAGATAGATAATTGGCTGGTTAATTATTCTATGAAAAATCAAGATATTGAGGAGTAAATACATGACATTTTTCAATCCTGAAGAGATTTGGAAGGTGAATTATTTAATATCAAAATCAGGCATGAAATAAATGTTGCGCCAATGGAAAATTACATTGGATATTGGTTTAAGAAGGCAATTGATAACTTAACCGAAGAAGGAAAATAAAAAATAGTTGAGACAATTCCTTGACCAACCCCCCATTCAGATTTAGCTCAGATCTGAAGGTCAAATCAAGTTGGGAGCTAGTCCATAAGTAGTTGAGGGATCGACAAGAACCATAAATGCTCCGTTCATAGGAGTGCGCGACTTGTCTCGTACATAGTCGCGCATATGCGCATTGTGCACTCTACGAGATTCTTTGGCCCATGCACTGTGCGTGCGCTTCCTTTAGTGAGTTAGCGCATGTCAATGTTTTCCCAATTGTATAGTTTTTTCCTTTTGGAAATGCATTTTGGTGCTGCAGGTGAACTAATAGTTGTTTGGCATTGTTGTATTTCTGTAACCATTTGCGTGCAATGTTGTGGAAGAAATTTCAGTGATAACATATGCCCCTTGATGTGTGAGGTTAGGAGCATACGTATAGCTGAAATACATCAATGTTTCTTCTACTGAGAGTGCCATTGTAATGAATACTGTTGATAGGAACTACAAGAGAAATCCGTCGGAGGGAGAGGGGAAACTATGGACCCAAACCTTTCTCTAGGGAGAAAAAAGAAAAAATGTATACAAATGAGGTGGGCATGCCCCATGCTCGTGTCATGTAACTCAAAATGTAAGACAATAAATGAAGTTGTATGCTGATGTATAGAACTACAACACCCTTCAACATGGTTTGATAACAATATATTACAATTCTAGTGGTGAAAATACTCTGAAAAGAGACAAGGATGCCTATAAGAAGTGTCGATGACTCATAGGCATTGATGGCCTAACAAATTTAGACGCCTTCGGCTGGTATAAAACAACTACAATAGTCGCATAGTAAGACCCACTGTAACATGATATCTTGTTGAAGTCGAACATTATGGGGGTCAACAAAATTAGAGAGAAATGATGGTCCTCTCTGTGTCTTCCGAGACTCCTCATTGTAAAGGTAACGAGAGTCAAGATAATGTCTCCCTTCTGGAAACTATGCTGATGTCGAAAGAAAGGGAGACATGAATCTAAGAAGCAAAGGGCTTCATGAAATACATGAGATAAGATCAGGAACTGATAGGGAACATGAAAAAATTCAAGATGCAGTGAGACTCAAGACTGGCCTTGGTTGGGGGTATGTTTCAAGGATGATTGGAAGCAACCGTAAAATTGTATCTAGTGTCAAGGGGACGAATAGACATGGGTTTAAATGGTGCCAGAGGCGTGACAAGGTGGAAAAACTCAGAGATCAAGGATACATGGATTGTGGGATACTCAGGGTTTATGAACAAGGTTAGAATGAGTAAAGGAGAGTGGATGCCTCAACCAAGAGAGACATGGGATGCATTTCCAGAAAAAGAAGGTCGTCAAGGATGACAACAAAATTCTAAGTAAATGATAGAAACAAAGGATTTTTACAATTACCAAATAAATAAAGAATAATTTGGGATGAGTGTACAGATACAGAAATGGGTGCCCCAGTGCGAGATGGCTTGGCCTGTGAGGGCTCAAGTTGCGTGGAGAAATGGCAGAGGGTAGGGGCCCCATGGATGGATTTCTATATGAGGTAAATGAATGGAGGGAAATATGCAGATGGGAAAAATTATTGTGGATGAAATGGAGAGTTAATGATATGATGAAGGTGTAGTCAAATAGAACCAAGATGATATAACCTGGGAGTGCATTCAGAAAGATAGAAAAATGATGAGAAGAAACATGTGGCTTATTCTTGGAAGTGCATAAGACTATCGAGACTCCCATTGTTAGCCCTTGACCAAGTCTTGGAGATCCTTGGTAAGTTTTTACCTATTTTGGGACTTCGACAGGCTGTCGAAGGTGGAGCACAAGTCGAAGTAGAGATCACGGAATCTCGACCCCTTTTTAGGATTTTTGGGTTTTGGGCTTATGTAACGGGTTGGGGATGTCGACCGATGGGTTTACCCATGTTTAGGCCCATTTTGTAAAGTATAAATAGATGTCTAGGTGATGTAAGAGGAGACAATATAGGCATCTGTGTGTGATGCTAAGTGCAAGTGATAGTTGTACATTCTTTGTGCATACTGTGTGAGACTGGCAAGGCTAAGTGCAAGTGACAGTAAGATATTGTGTAAAGGATTTGCGCTGTAACCTATCTCAGGGAAGGAGGATCTGGTGAGGTGCGCATAGATCTCCTATCCTATGTGGAATGGGACCTTATGGATCTGTGCATGTAGATGATTGACACAAGATAATAAAGAAGATGAAGAGTTGGTGGACGTAGCCTCAGGCTGGGGGTGAACCACGTATATCCTGTGTTATGGTTGTTTTGTGCATTTTGATTATTGATTTGTGCCTTTGATGTGATTTATGCTTAGTGATGTTATCTTTATGAATGTTAGAATCATCTGATATAATATCTTAGTGCTCAGTAACTTGAATGAATGCCAGATCTGATTTGTTCCTTTATGCTAAGTGATTAAATGTGTTGAATCTTGTTGAATATTGTGTTCCATTGTAATTAGGGTTTATCTACATTGTAGACAAAGGTTAAGTACTAATGAATGACATCTGCTAAGTTCTTTGTTGGAGTATTGTAATCACAAATCTGTGTCCCAAATAAGGTTGCAGACATTGGATTCCTGCAACCACACCTGCCTCTACCTCGGGTGAGACTTTATCTTCTTTGCTAGTGTTGCCGAAAGGGGTGGTAGTTAGGGTTTTGTTGGTGCGTTGTTGAAGCGTTGAACCCTGGGTCTGCCCCTGTGACAACAAATGCTTCTGTTACTGGGACCTGTAACTGTGATTGCTAGGAATTGAGGAAAAGAAAGAAATCTCTGTGCGTAGATCTGTTGCTTTAGTGTGAAATGTTCTACTTGATTTACGAAGTTCTCTGGAGGCAGATCTAAAGAATAGAGGTAAGATTTGAAATCTTTGTGCTCTAATAGAGGTAAGATCAGTTTTTTATTAAAGAGGTAAGATCTAAAAGCTTTGTGCTATGATAAAGTTAAGATAAGTGGAAATTTTTGTTTCAAAAGTATGGATCTAGGTATGTTTGATAAATTTTGTCCTAGTCTGAAAACTAGGGCACAATTAGAAGAAAGAAGATTTGATATGAATAGATCTGATAGAAGCAATGAAAGATATGTTATTCCTATGCATAGAAAGAATGTTTGGACTAACAGATGGATGCAGGATCCTAGGAAGAATTTTCTGCAGGTTAGTGTTGTAGGAAAATCTCCCTGCGAACAGGTAGATCACCTCTAGAGCTTGACCTTAACCCTAGACAGAAAAGTGCTTAACATGGAGACTGACTTCCTTTCAAATCTATCTAAGCTAACACATGAGAAGGAAGGATGATAGAAGTACCTTTTTATCGACGTTTGTCCCTGCACGCTCCGAGTTGCGCTCCAATCCTTTGCTCCTCGCTGATTTCTGTGGAAAAAACAAGATACGACCGCTTCCTAATCTATTGATATTAGCTTGAAAATAGATCTATCAACGAATGATAAGTTTATGTAACATTAGACACAAAATAGAAAAAAACAGACCAAGCATGTCATATTGATGAGAATAACGACAGCAGTACTTACAATCGTAGATGTGAATGTGACAGCTTCATCAAGTCCCCTTCGTCTAACCCTTGCCTGAAAGCTCCACAATATGGATAACAATAGCTTCATTGATCACTCTCCTTTGGCTGACTATGAGTTTCCTCCAAGATCATAAGTTTCATGTATTCAATTCTTCCCCCTTTCCACCATCATAGAGCCTGTTTATATAGGTTAAGAGGAGCTTAACCTCTTGAGTTATCTTTAGAACAAGTTGGAACCTTCTCCTTAGATCAGGGATCTTTTGATGAAACCAAGAATTTGAGCACAACTGCCTCCTAATATTGAAATATCCTCCCCTTATTCTCCTCAACGGGCCAACTATTGCCTCAGATTAGGCAGCACTCCCTTAGAAGGGGAATCAGAGCACTGTAGCACTCCCTGGTAAGCCTTGGGGAAGTGCCAACGCTCTCAATATGAGCAGTGCTCCTTCAAAGGGGGCTGGGGAGCGTTATAACACTCCTTGAAGCATTATAAGGGAGTGTCAGCGCTTCTGGAGCTGAAGTAGGGGAGTGCTCCCCCTCAAAACCTTTGTTTCAGGGTTCCTTTCAGGTGTCAAGAGTTGCTTGACTTCAGTAAACCAGTTCTCCTCCTTCAAATCAGTCATGTGAGATGTTACAAGTGCTTCCTTAGTGTTGTTGACATAGCAGTATGTCTGAACATCATTTGCGACACTAGTGACCAACTTGCGACACTTGCGAAAGTTGTAGGGAAGATGCGACACTTACGACAATTGAGAGGGACAATGCGACACTTATCCAGCTGAGCAATTTTGACGTGTAACAGAATGCCCCCCCAAAGTATGAAGTTAGAAGATGCCAACTGATAACTCAAATACTTTGTAGATGCTCAAGCAAGGGTATAGACTCGGAGAACCTGATGGAAGCTACACAGAAACATCCAACAAATATCATGACATATTTCAAAACCCAAGGCAGGCATACCTATGCTTGGGGGATCAAGACTTAGTAGGATATGGCCACCATAAAATACACTGCGGATCCATAATTGTATTGATAAAAAAGTATAGCCACCAAAGATACGATGTGGATCTATACTCTGATGACTTGGATAGATCGTAGCCACGAAGAATACACAGTGGAGCTACGAGATGACAAGACATAGCCACGACCAATACAAAGTGGATCTATGTAACAATGTATGTGTTCTTTGTCCAATGGAAACTCCTTCGCAGCCTGGGAAAATCATGTATCAAAGTGATGTCTCAACCCAGGGTCTTCATACCAATCCTAATATGGTACGAATCTGACCATGTGAATAGATGTCCTGACGTTGAACATGGCAGAAACACTTGATTACCGGTCAATGGTGTGAACCATTAACAAGCGCGAGGGAGATCACCATTAATGTCGATGATTCCCAAGGTACCCTGGTACATTCCAGCGAATGTGAATAAATGAGATGAGGTCGAACATTCGTGGAATCATTCAATCAGGGGTCAATGATGTAAACCCACTGTTGAATGTGAGGAGGCCTGCCATTGAGGCATGCAGGTGCCAAAGTACTAAGTGGTTTCTAAGTCTAATTCCCAGATAATGTGTTGGAGTCGACAGGAATAGACTCGTCGAGGGAGGGCCTTGATGTGTCCCCCATCAATGACATTAAACGGACATGGAGATGTAATTGGTATATCAAATGGACATGGACCGACACAGGATTTGAGGAAAGATATTTGGGATGGCTGACTCTCGAAGAGGATACTTCCCTTGAAAACTGAGGCACAACAACAAAACATGACATGGACCAAAACTATGCAATGGATGCTGTGACTTGCGTCGGGTGACCCAAAGGAGTGAAAGGAAACTCTGAGGATTGGCTCAGTGCAGAGGTTCAACGGATTATGATATATGCAAAGTGACAAAGTGTCGTGTTCAAGGGCGACTCTAAGAAGTGCTGGATGATGTTCTCAAGAGACTGCTTGGCTTGCTCCTTTCAATTTTTCCCCCATCCAGATAGATGAGTACCTCTTTTTGATTTAACGAGCTCAAGGAGGATAACACATGCTCTATATAACTCACCTTCGCTAAGTTCCTCTTCCTTTGTTTAACGAACTGGAAGAAGTAAGGGTTTGGTCCCATATGGGTCTGTCGATGTGTGCTTTAACGAGTCCAAAGACAGAAAACTCGAAGGTTTTTTGGGATTATAGAGTTTGGAAAAACACTTAAAAGAGAACTCTCTCAGTTCCTTTTTCGTACAATAGTCCAACGAGACCGAAAAAGGGTTAAACTATCGCTCGCAAGACGCTCTTTCTGACCTTTTAATGAGTGTGAAAGAAAGCAAGATCACTCGACAATCTTTTCATATTTAGAGAGTCTGAAAAGGGTTTAAAGGAGACTCCAGGGGGGTTCCTTTTTCATGTGTTCGTATCCATACGGGTCCGAAAAAGAGATAAAAGTTTGCCAGGTTACGTTCTCATATTGTCGAGCTCGAGAACAAACTAAGACTATGCTCATAAATGTGACAAGGTAAATGATTCATTAGAACTGCCAGGAAACCTGCGATGCCAGAAACTACAAACCAGAGTTTAGTGAAGCTATTTACGTCATTAGAGAAACCCAAAATGACCATACCTTATAAAAAATGAAATTTTATAAATAACAATCGATTTAAAAAATTCATTTACCATTTCATTTGCAAGGATTTTTTGGAGTGTTGGAGAATCTCAATTTGAAGCAAATCTTGTTTTTCTCGCTGCCGGAGCTACGATCGATCAATTCGCTCACCGTTCGAACCAGGTAGGTGTTCATCATTTTCTCTTTCAATTGCACGGTTTCAAGTTGATTTTCATGACATTATTAATTTAAAACACAAAGCCCTAGGTCGCCCTTCTTTGGACCAAATCGGCCTCCTTTTAAAAATCAATAAAATGGGGGGATTCTTTCGCAAAAATGTGTTAGAGAAGGGTTGTTAGAATGTCCATACCCTTGCAATCGATTGGACCGAACATTTTAGCAAAATAAACTCATGAAAATTCCCCCCATTTGCCCACATAGCCCCCTAGGTCGATTTGCATTTTTAACACATTTTAATCATTATTTGGCAAATATTAAAGAGCGTGGTGGCTAAAAAGAGTGAATGGTTGCTTTTAGATGACATGGGTGTTTTGTTTTTATGTTTTAAAATTCTTTTGAAAATCGTCGAAAATACAAAAACGTGAGGAATAATGAAATTCTTGATTTTTTGTTTTGTAGGTGTCTTCAGAAATCATGATTGAATGGAAAGAGAGGGAACACGAGATGGATGATTTAGCCACTCTACAAAGTCCTCGTACGTGGGCCGCTTTGCGAGCCTGTGGCTTGCTCAAGTTTTTCAAATTGCAAAAAATGAAGAGGGAGATTCTACTGCTTGAGCACATGATTGGCCTTTGGGACGTCGCAAAATAGGGATTCCGTATTGGCACACAACTCCTAACCATTGAGTTGGAAGATGTGTACTTTTTTACCGACCTCTCGAAAAGAGGGGTCCCCATATCCTTCACTGGGCAGAGGGCATTACCTGAGCAGGTGGACGTGTATCTGGCACGCCACTGCGTTATGGGAGCAAGGTTGGTAGGGGGCAGGATCCCTATCAAGGATATACGAGATCTGCCTCTTCAATCTATATTATTTGTTATCACAAGTGTAACCGGTAGCACTAGTGCTCATTTGGCATCGAGATCACAGGTGGCCTATGGTGTTTAGTGTTTAGAACCAACACTGTTCAATTGGAGTGCAGCGTTCCTTCAGAATGTGAAGGAACAGATCTCACGATGCAGGACTGGTCAGAAGCAGGTCGGCTATGGCTCGTTATTAGTCTTGTTTTTATTAGAGCGCATCCCTCAGATGCAACCTCAGATAGAACTAGCAGTACGACCAGTGGACGAGCCTCGGATGGAGAGGTGGACTAGTCTGTCTCCAAGGCTAGTTTCGGAGTCAGAGTTCCACTTTATTGGTGACTTCTTTGCCTGGCTGAGACGGCAGTACCTCTGGATAGAGGACTTCCCATACGTCGATGTAGATTTCCGTGGGAGTATGGACTTAATTTTTCACGTGGGGGAAGATTGGGACGAGTCAGGTAAGAGACTAAGCCGTACCTTGTCTAGTTTTTTTTTTTGATGTATATGTATTTTTTTGGGTATGTAAAAGAGTTTTAACAAATGTTTTTGTTTTCAACATGTAGATAAGGGAGCAGTGCGCCCAGTTGATATACCAGTACCAGGGCGTCGTGGAGGCGCCCCAGCTACAATAGACCCAGCAGTACCGGCGGCGGGTCTCCGGGAGGTTGAGAGGAACCTCCAAGGCCTTACGATGGGTATCCCTCCTCTGCGGAGGGGGGATGTGCCTAAGCATCTGCAGCGGCACACTGTAGGGGTGCCAGAGAATATCAATTCTCTATTGAGGTGTGTAGTGCATGCAGTAGTATGTTACTCACAACACAACGCAGTGCGGGGAGATTAGAGTCTCCCCGTGATCATGTTTTTTTGTATGCCTTGTCAGGCGATGTTGTATGGGCGGATGGACCCAATATTTTTCTCTTCTACACACTTTTTGATGTAATGCAAACATTTCAGTCATGCCATATATATATATATATATATATATACAGTTTTGAGTTTTTATGATGCCAATGATTTGTACATGATGATGTCTGTGATGTGTTTTAATTTACATGTAATGTACATTTTGTTTTCCTTAAATCTTATATGTGGGCAAGATACCGATCCATGATATAGTTAGCTAATGAATCCGAAACACTATTAAGTTCTCTCGGAATGTGTCTATATTCGATGTAATTGAGCATTCGTTCGAGATGAATAACTTGCAAGTGTAGGCGTAGCAGGATAGGACTACGGATAGCGTAGATGCGGTTGAGTTGAAAAACCACCAGTTGGGAGTCTAAGTAAATAATGATGCGAGAAATACCTAGAGAGGAAGCTTGGGTCAATAGTCCAATGATAACATGATATTCTTCCATATTTTTGGTTGCTGGTCCTAAACAAATGCCTCCTGAACTCACTACCTGGTCAAATTGGTAAATAACCCAAGCTGCTGAAGCAATGTTATGGGTATGTCAGCTAGCGCCATCCGCAAACCCAAAAAAGATAGGAAAGGAAGACGTCATCTGCACATGAAAACATAGGCACAGTCATGAGTGGCAAAGACTCGAGCATGCGAAAGAAAATAGACACACCAAAACTAAATACAATAATGTACAAAGTACAAATTCTAGGTGATCTAGGCATAGTACTTCTTAAGGTAAAGCCCGTTTCGGGGCTCTCCTAGGGAGATTCCATCATGATCAACTAATTCATAGGCACCTTTTTGTAGGACACGCTTCACGATGTAGGGACCGTGCCACATGGGTTCTAATTTTCCTGTCCCCAATTTAT
Organism: Picea engelmannii; assembly: GCA_009831015.1. Lineage (NCBI taxonomy): Eukaryota > Viridiplantae > Streptophyta > Pinopsida > Pinales > Pinaceae > Picea > Picea engelmannii. The sequence goes on along the minus strand of ML776938.1, from coordinate 900,314 downwards.
CGTGAGCTTGATCATAAACAAGGACTAAGTCTCCTTCTGCGAAAATCTGAGGGTGGATGGATTTGTCATATTGACTTTTAATTCATTTTTGATGTGCCTTATTGGCGAGAGCAACATCGCGATGTGTTTCGTCCAGTTTGGATAGATAAAAAAATCGTTCTTCTTCAACGGAAGTATGGGGCAGGAGTTCTACTTTCAATTTGAGTGACAGAATCTCGCACTCAATCGGTAGGACAACTTCAATGCCATAGACCAACTGGAAAGGAGTGAATCCAGTTGAATTTTTCCCCCACCATGTGTTGGATCATGGTCTTTAGGACTTTGTTGATGGCCTCAACTTGTCCATTCGCTTGAGGGTAGTAAGGGGACGAGTTTTCATGGCGAAAACCCAATTTGACATGTAACTCGCTCATCATCTAGTTTTTGAAGTGCGCACCATGGTCAGTGACAATGGCACATGGTACACCGAAATGAGTTATGATGTGGTTGAAGAGGAAAAGAGCTGCAGTACGGCCATCATTCAGGAAGGTAGGCATAGCCTCAGCCCATTTGGTGAAGTAATCGACGACGACGATGATGTAACCATGCCCCCCGGCTGAGGTAGGCTTACACTGCATGAAATCAATGCCCCATTTGGAAAAAGGGCCGATGGAGATAATTGGGTGCAGTGTCATAGGGTGGGTGTGTGCCTTCTTGTTAAAGATTTGGCAGGGTGGGCATTTCTTGACAGCCTCGATACAGTCTTTGAAAATCGAGGGCCAAAAATAGCCGACACGTAGGATTTTTTGGGCTGTGGCCATACCGGAAAGGTGGCCGCCATAGGTGCCAAGGTGACAATCGTTCAAAACGCATTCAGCTTCCTCGTGAGTCAGACATCACCAAAGGATGGTGTCAATGCCACAACGATACAAAGTGTCACCGAGGATGATATAATGGCGAGAGTGGTGACAAATGCGTCGACGCTCTTCGTGAGAGATGTTGGGATGAAAACGTTTTGTTTGAAGGTAGAGGAGAATATATCCATACCAAGGATCAGAGGTGTTGATGAGGAAGAGAGATTCATCGGGTAGAGAATCTCTAGGTTTGATGTTTTCATCAGCACGAGGGAGAGCACAGATAAGCTCGGCAAACACCAGGGATTTTTTGGCTTTAGCCTTTGTAAACTCAAGATCGAATTCTTTAAGAATAACGATCAATTTCGAATACTTGCCCCCAAGTACTTGACATGTCAAGACGTGGTACATGGGGTTGGAGTCTGCGATTACCGTGGTGGTGCATAATAAGATATAATGGCGGAACCTTTGGACAATGATGACAGCTGCCAAAGCCAGTTTCTCAAAATGCGAATATCTGAGTTTGGGTCCAGATAAAATCTTGCTCAGATAGTAAATCACATGTTCTTCGTTGTTGGAGCCTTCTTGGACTAACACCATTGCGATGGTGGAAGTAGAAGCGGCCAAGTAAAGGATATAATCCTTTGTATATTCAGGTGGATGTAACAAAGGTGCATGGGTCAAAGCGTGCTTGAGAGCATCAAAAGATCATTGAGTTGCATCATTCTAGATGAAAGGGACGTTCTTTTGTAGTAACTGCATAAATCCTTTAGTGATCTCAGCATAATTGCAGATGAAACGGCGAAGAAAGTTTGCTTTGCCTTGCAAACTTTGGAGTTGGGTTAAATTGGTGGGTGGAGGTAAGGCTAATATGGCCTTGATCTTTAAGGGGTCCACCCTAATCCCATCTTTGGAGACAATGAAACCGAGGATTCGACCGGATTCGACAACAAAAATGCATTTGTGTGGGTTCAGATGAATACGGTAGGACCTACATCGCAGAAAAATCACGCGTAAGTGATCAATGTGATCGGATTGATTTAGCGAATGTGCGGGTAAATCATCGAGATATGGTTCTGCGATGTCTTTGATGTCATGAAAAGTGTACAACATGGCTCGCTGGAAAGTGGCTCCAGCATTTTTAAGGCCAAACGGTAGCTTTCGGTAGGCGAAAGTTCCCCAAGGGCAGATGAAGGCTGTCTTGTGTTGATCTGTAGGCAAGATTTCAATCTGGTTGTATCCAGAAAAGCCATCCATGAAAGAAAAGATTACGCTTCCTGCGCAATTATCAATGATTTGGTCGATGAAGGGCGTAGGGTAGTTGTCCTTAGGACAAGCTTTGTTGAGATCTCTATAGTCAACAAAAACATGGATGGTCCCTTGTTTCTTGGCAACCGGAACAAGGTTGGAGACCCATTCGGTTAAAGGGACGGGATAGATAAAACCAGATTTTAGAATTTTTTCAACTTCTTCCTTTATGGCTGTGACTTTCTTTGGATGAACCGGGCGAAGCTTTTGCCGAACCGGTTTCACATCAGGGTAGGTTTTGATTTTGTGTACGACGATCGAAGGATCGATCTCGGGCATTTCCTCGTAACTCCATGCGAAGACATTGCGTAATTCCTTGAATAAAGCGGTGTAAGAAACCACTTCGTCAGGTGTGAAATTAGCACCAAGGTTGATGTTTTCCACGACACCTTATTTGATTGAAATGTCAATCGTGGCTGTGGTAGAGATGTTACCCATGTTCCCCTCAGAGAGAGTATTTGTCATGATGATAGGGGATTGCGGGGCTTCGGTAACATCGGGGGGGGGGAAGACAGATCATATGTATTGGATTTCTTCCAAAGGTGGAAGAAAAGAGGATCGATGGTGGTTGTCATCCCAGGGCAAATCGTCAATGCTAAGCATTTCCATGATAGATTCGTCCGAAGAAAAAATATGGGAAATGTAATCGACGACAGATGATAGGGAATCTAACCAAGATGGCACCGAATAAGTATAGGGTGCCAATGAATGTGAATCGTTTGGAGAGGGAGAGGCAGATTGAATAGCTACATATGCGGCCTCGACTGGGCTCAATGGCATTGTGTCACCGAGCACATCGAATTCCAAAGGACTAGGCACAATCCATGGGTCAGATGATTCCAAGGATTGATAAGGTAAAGTCGAGATCATATTGATGGCAGAAATATGATGTGAAGTAGGTGGAAGTGGTGTAGGGAAGGTACCCATGAGGCTAGAATCTTTCAATAAGCCAACACCAACGCTTTCATATGTAACTGGGTGGTCTCCCAAAAAGGAAATGTTGTTGGTGGCAGGGATGTGGGCGTCAGGTGTGCAAAAATCGAGCTGATCCATGGTAACAATTTTGCCTTGATGGGGGAATTGTACACATCAAAACATCGACGAGGTGACGACAGTCATCACGTAGAACCAACTTCTTCCAAGTAATAGGTTGTAATCGAGGGGGGCATCGACCACCTCGACGTCAACGGTAACAGTTTTTCCGCCCAACTGAATGGCTAAGGATTGCAATAATCCATCAGGGTGAAAACCTCGTCCATCAAAGGCACGTAACATGGTAGCATATTTGTTAAGGGCGGGTGATTTTAAGCCTTTCCAACAGGCTAGAGACATGACACAAGTGGAGGCTCCCTCATCCAGGATAGTCCGGTGGATTTGTTGATTGTGAACAATCACATCGATTTGGAAAGCTAGCTGGTGGGAGAGTCGCGGTTGATGATCATCCAGATTAAACGTGAGGTAGTTTGATGACTCCGGGTCGAAAGTGACAATAGTGGCTAAGAGTGTTCTACGTTGGTTGGGACAGTGTTGTAGAACTTCCAAGGTGGACATGGCACACGGGGCTTGGGCCAAATATTCTACCATATTTTAGTTTTGGGCAGCCTGTGAGTTGGGATTGAATGTAGATTTTCGGATGGTTCTCTTAGGAGGGTGTAAGATAGAGTCAAAGGATGGTTTCTCAATCTGGAGTGGCCCGGATGGAGGGATAATAGATGGAGGGTTGATGGTGGATGGTAATGGGTCTGATGTAGAACCGTTAGCGATCTTCGGCTTATCAAGTTTAACTAGTGTGTTATATGTCGCAGAGCAAGTTGTGAGATTAACTCCGTTAAACATGTAAATGTGGGCGCTTGTCGAGGCCTCATCGTGAGGTTGGTTGGAACTGCCCCCCAACATGGGGGTTTGTGCAACCAAAGATTGTTGCTGCGGAAAAGGCTAAGTGAGCACAACGGGTTGTGAATTTCCCTTGAAAAGTTTGGCCACTTCATCGCGATGTGGGCATTCCCAAGTGTAGTGATCGTCACCACAAATGAGACATGGGAATTTCAGTTTTTGTTGTGGTTGTTTTTCGGCAGCAGGGGTTTGTGGTTGGGTTTTGGGTTGCTCATTATTGTTGTTCTTCTTTGGTTTGTTTCTCACTTTCTTCTTTCCCCCAAGCTGTTGTGAAGGGGTGGACTGGACCGCATTCACATCAGAAACCTGAGTTTGAGGTGGGGTAGAAGAGGGTGCAGTCGAACTGGGGGCAGCCGTTGAAGCGGGTCGCTGGATTGTTCCAGTAGAATGGGTAGTAGATTGAGTTTTGACGGAGCCAATAACTCCATCCGCATGTGAAGCAGTCGACGGTTTGGATGGATCGTTAGTGGCACGGGTAGCGTTCGGTATCAACTCATATAGAGTACCGGATTGTGAATAGACTAAGTCTAAGTACTGAGCTCGGGCGATGGCTTCTTCCTCGGTGACTACGCCACCCATGGCAACATCACGAGCGATTTGGGGTAATAATAATTTCGCGAACCATTCTGCTAACAATTGATCGGGGATGGTCGCTTTGATTAGCCTTCTTCGTCGTCTCCATTCATGGATATGATCAGAGATATGTATGGAAGTTTTTTGACGAAGAGAGGTTAATAGTTCAGTACCTACCTTGTACCGAATGGGTAGTTGAAAATGTGTGAGGAAGGACATGGCAAGGGAGTTGAAGTCGTGAAAAGATGCGCGTGGTAATTCAATATACCATTTCACCACGGACCCCGTGAGCGTTCATTGGAAAAGACACAAACGAATCGAATCGTCCATGAGGGATTTGGATGAACACCACAAATGGAAGGTCATTACGTGGTTGTTTGGGTCTTCTTCGAGCTTTCCGTCGAATTTTGGGATATCAGAAGGAAGTTTAGCTGGAATGGCTGGCCAAACCGGAGAATGATAAATGGGATCATTCGTTAACCGAGACAAGTCTAGAAGGTCCAGGGTGGCTAGAAAAGGTAGTTTTCGGTTAACCTATGGGTAATGTTGGTGTGGCAAAGGGACACTAGTGGGGCCCAATACTGGGTTATGTGGATAATTATAACTGGTGGGCCCTCTCATGTGAGGTTGGTTTTGACCAAGGTACATAGGATTCGAGATGTTTTGAGAAGTGTTTGTGAGAGGAGGATAACCGGATGGGTTTTGTGGATTATAGGGTGGGTTTGGAATTTGTCCATAAGGGGGTTGTTGCGGAGTCTGAACATTTTTTTCTGTGGAGGCATGTGGGTTTCCTTGAAAAGGGACGCTCCACGGATTGGGTGGGGTGGACACATTTTGTCCTTGTGGTTGATGGTGTACTCTGGATTGAGGGTGCCCCCCAACATGAGGGTGCCCCCCGAATGGAATTTGTCTCCGGTGGGAGGATGCGCCCCAACGTTAGGGTTCTCTTCGAATGGGATTTGTCCTCCGGAGGGAGGATGCCCCCCAGTTTGAGGAAGAGTTCCCAGGATTTGAAAGCTAGATGCCAATGACTGACCGGTGCCACTGATCGGGTTAGGACCACCAAGACCAGTCCCTCCAGATTGTTGGATAGGTATGGAACTTCCCGGTATGGTTTGGGTAGTGGTTTGGGTAGTGGTGGTAGCGGAAGCATTCAATTCCCTAAATCCAAAAGGGAGTGTAGGTCTAGGTGTTACAGGTGTGCCAATCGGGGCTTGATTAACTACCGCATTACTGGCAGGGATAGTCAGAATGTGCGGGGCCATTGTCGAATGGGCTGTCTGGAGGGGAATTGTAGGCCTTGGGCCAACAGACAGTATGTTCGGACCAATGGTTGGTGTGGCTGTAAAAGTGGTAGTACCGATGAAGTTATTTGGGGGTACAGTATAGGAAAAAGATGCGTCGACACCTTCTCCTGTTCCATAAAGGTCTCGCACCAAGCTTGGTGGACTTCGAACAACGTTCGTAGTCCAAAAAGGGTCATTGGATAAAGGCTTTTGAGAAGACCCGGACGGAATGTCAGAAGGATTGATGACCATAAATTCTCCAGCAGAATTCAGGTGGAGGATCTGTCGTTCGTATCCCTCCGAAATGCGATAAGCTTCTGGAGATTCTGAGACAATTCGGAAATTCTCCAGAGGGATGGGAACTTCTTCCTGGGAAGTTGTAGCATTATGAACTTCACTCTGTTGAGGAGATTCCTCCATAGAATGAGGGGGTAAAGGGCTTTTTCCTTCCATATTCTCTGGAGGAAGTCCCTGTAGCCTCCGCGAGCGGCATGGAGGGTCGATGTTGGCAGAGAAGAGTCGACAAAAGAAATCTATGGCCAACTAACGAAAAGAAACAACACACGCTAAAAAATCTAAGAATCACAACCAAGCAAATAGGACCTTCTTTTGATGACCGTACTAGTTGGTGATGAAATCCAACGTCGCGTGATCAAGTCCATAAGGGGTCAGGATAGGGTGGAACARTTACAATGGTGACCTGCTTAACGGACTTACGCCTTGGTGCAAGCTTCCACGCAGTAATTGTGGATTTACCCTCCAAGGAGCCCAAGTGAGTTTGACCAATGTCTGCTCCAGGTACAGTGAGACTTCCCGTCACCTTCACCTTGTTTAAGACCCTAAAGATTATAGACACTAAGGTTACCAATTCGCAGTCAGCCCCTGGGCGGGAACAATCGACAGTCCGATCCGAACGTATGGGCAGGGTATCAAGCCCGAAATCAACTAAAAGGCTTCCATGCAGTAATTGTGGATTTACCTGAAAGTGACCCCCATAATATGATCCAACCACCACAATCAGTTAAACCACAGAGGGTTAGTCCCCGTAGCTTACCCGAATGCGACCTCGTGCGTAACCCCTGTGTGAGAGGGGGATCCCAGGCAGACTTATACAATAACTGGATTTGACTCTCCCTAACTCAAGATGCTACTGTTTGTTTTAGAAACTTTGGAGAGTTATGCTCACAGCCCTAATCCAAAGTACTAAGCCTAGTCTACTGTTGGTGGAGGATCCTAGAAAAGAAGAAGTTCTAGATAACTTTTAATTAGCGTTGATTTTAGTGGCTGTTCTTTACGCAAAGGGGTGCATGGAAGTGAAACAAATGGAATTATGACTCAGACCCAAAGAGTGCATCAAATATGATAAGCAGTCATTTTCTTTCGATGAACATCTAGTTAAGGGAGAGAGAGAGTCCTTTCACTAACAATCACAAATATGGAATGCCCTCAAACAATTCTTTTTCTCAATCAAATCCTAATGTAATGCAAAAAAAAATTAAATGCCTTCTAATATTCTCAATCAATTATGAATATATCTTTTATTTTTTGCGTATGAGTAATGATCAATACAACACAATGCTTGTCTTTCTAATTATCTTCTTGGTATAAATGAAAACCAAACTAGCATAAGCAAAAGTCACACAAACAATACACCCTTCGTAGCAATCAAAACGAAAAAGAGAAAGAAAAGAAACAATCAAAGAAAGAACACAAATTTCACACCCAAAAGCAAGAGTTGAAGAACAATGACCTTGACCAAAATAAAGACAAAGAGGTCTGTAGACCCTTGATAACCTTCACCAGGGTTTTTATTCAGCTGATGAGGGGATAAACACAATGCATGGGTTTCAAACTTCACTCAATAGGAAAAACTCAATGAAAATGGTGAAGAAGGCTACAAGATCCAATTAACAAGGTGTTTATTCTTCAAAAAGACAGATGTCAAGGATGAAAAGGAAGAAAAATTGACTCACTAGATGACTCAGCAGAAGAGACACAGAGGCAAACCCTGAAAAAGGCAGTTCTGGAGGGTTTTTTGGCCAAAAAGAGGCTGGCGCTTTGTTGCCAAAGGCAAGGAGCATTATAGTGCTCTATGTACAGGTATGGGGGAGCATTGGCGCTCTGTTAACACTAGGCCAGGGGCGCCAGGGTCTAAAAGCCCCAGAAATGTCAAAAAATTTCAAAAATTGAAATTCAAATTCGACAATTAAGCTGAGTATGATGAGGTAAGGAGCCAATCAGCTCATGAAACTAATCAAAAAGGAGTGAACCAGGTCTAAAAAAATCAAGGTATAGAACAAGGTCAATGAGGAGAAAAAATCCAAACAAGAAGTTTCGATTTGAGGCTATCTCCCCAGTGGAGTCGCCAGTTTCTGTTGTAGGAAAATCTCCCTGCGGACAGGTAGATCACCTCTAGAGCTTGACCTTAACCCTAGATAGAAAAGTGCTTAACATGGACACTGACTTCCTTTCAAATCTATCTAAGCTAACACATGAGAAGGAAGGATGATAGAAGTACCTTTTTATCGACGTTTGTCCCTGCACGCTCCGAGTTGCGCTCCAATCCTTTGCTCCTCGCTGAGTTCTGTGGACAAAACAAGATACGATCGCTTCCTACTCTATTGATATTAGCTTGAAAATAGATCTATCAACAAATGATAAGTTCATGTAACATTAGACACAAACTAGAAAGAAACAGGCCAAGCATGTCATATTGATGAGAATAACGACAGCAGTACTTACAATTGTAGATGCGAATGCGACAACTTCGTCAAGTCCCCTTCGTCTAACCCTTGCCTGAAAGCTCCACAATCTGGATAACAGTAGCTTCACTGATCACTCTCCTTTGGATGACTATGATTTTCCTCCAAGATCATAAGTTTCATGTATTCAATTCTTCCCCCTTTCCACCATCATAGAGCCTGTTTATATAGGTTAAGAGGAGCTTAACCTCTTGAGTTATCTTTAGAACAAGTTGGGAACCTTCTCCTTAGATCAGGGATCTTTTGATGAAACCAAGAATTCGAGCACAACTACCTCCTAATCTCGAAATATCCTCGCCTTATTCTCCTCAACGGGCCAACTATTGCAACAGATTAGGCAACGCTCCCTTAGAAGGGGCATCAGAGCGTTGTAGCGCTCCCTGGTAAGCCTTGGGGAAGCACCAGTGCTCTCAAGATGAGCAATGCTCTTTCAAAGGGGGATGGGGAGCGTTATAACACTCCCTGAAGCATTATAAGGGAGCACCAACGCTTCTGGAGCTAAAGTAGGGGAGCGCTCCCCCTCAAAACCTTTGTTTCAGGGTTCCTTTCAGGTGTCAAGAGATGCTTGACTTCAGTAAACCAGTTCTCCTCCTTCAAATCAGTCATGTGAGATGTTACAAGTGCTTCCTTAGTGTCGTTGACATGGCAGTATTTATGAACATCATTTGCGACACTAGTGACCAACTTGCGACACTTGCGAAAGTTGTAGGCAAGATGCGACACTTACGACAATTGAGAGGGACAATGCAACACTTATCTAGCTGAGCAATTTTGACGTGTAACAGTTAGTTACTATGATCCTAGTGCACAGTACAAGAAAGGTTGGGGATCATTTAAGAGAAAGAGATGATTAACCATTTGTTACAACTGCAGAAGGCCGGGCCATCTTGATAAGGATTTCCCTGATAGAATACCTAGTTGTCTATGTTGTAAATATATGGACTATGACATTCTGGATTTCCCTAGAATGATTGCTAAGGTTGAAAGAGTGAATATGACAAAAGAAAACCTTGAGAAAGGCCAAGAAACTGAGACCATGGAAGAACCCCAGAAAGAATCAGAGTCTGTATTACTACAAATGAAAGAAACCCTCAATGACCATAGAGATATCAACTTATCAGAAATATTCAAAGAGAAATAGTGCATCGAAGCAAGAATAGGAGACTTCTTCATAGACTATGTTCTGGATGAGGAAAAATGGGTGAATATTATGACAGAAAGAACTTGGGAAATTTTAGGAAAGCCTGCTTTGATTCCCTCATTGGGAGGAATAGGATTATTTAGAGGAAAGATGATAACCCTATGTGGAAGACTTACCCAAACATCTATGAATGCTCATGGCACTTCGATAGAAGAAGAATTTGAGTTTGTTAAATTTATTTAGAACAACGCCCCATTTGCTATGTTGCTAGGAAAAACCTAGATTGAGAAAGATCAGATCCGAAGAAAACAAGAAGAGGAAGCTCTAGAACAAAAAAATCAAGAACTAAGAGACTTCATGGCTAAGAGAATATAACACTTACTGGAAGAACAAGAAAACCAATCGAAGCTACTGAGGACCATAAATATGGATGTCGAAGTTGAAAGAACACAAGCAGACCTGAAACACATGTATGTACAAGAGAGTAGAGCACCTACCCCAGAAAGAGAAGAAGTATTGGCCTTGAACCCTACAAAATACCATCAAAAACATGAAGTTACTATGCCAAGAGGAGACAAGAATCAAAATGGGAAGAGGAACCCAGTAATGTAGATCACGGGGAAGAAGGCTAGAAAGCTCAGCAAGAAGAAAGCAAAGTTGGAGAAATTACAGGAAGTTCCAGAGAAGACTTCGCAGAAGGAAGGTCTCCAAAATTCGAACTTTGTTAGAATATCAGAGCAACTTAGATTGGCACTTCACCATGGCGGAGAAATATGACTATTGGAGGCATTATAACTGTTAGATTGACGTTCCCAAATGGTTAGAACAATAGTTATGATAAAAAATCTCACCATCAGATCGTTGGGACCATGTTGTAACTAACATAACTGCATTGATGAAGGCTTCTTGTCTGTTGGAAGGATTTGTTACATCACTGTCTACTCATCCCATCGATTGTTGCACCGAGCACACTTTCACGAATTGTATCTGATCCAACAAGAGAACTCGTTGTTACTGTGTTGTTCTTATTGATACCTTTCCATCCCTTCAATTGCATTGAGAAATTTTTCATCAGCCTCAGATATCTGATCTCGAGCATGCCTGTTGGATGAGCTCAACAATGTGGAAAAGTCAGTAGAGGAAATTTTAATTGATCTAATGGTAGAGAGAGTGATTTCCACAAGAGTTCAAGCTTCGACGATGTGAGGAGCGCAATTCTCCTCGTCGACTGCTCACGGATCTGGACCATCCTGAGTTGCAAATGAGAAAAGAACCAAGCATCAAGATGACTAGAAAATGTGAAGTTAATCCTTTCCATCCTGACCAACTACATCCCAGCTCTGGTCGATGCGGTGAATCATGAAAGTGTCCCCAGGGACTTCGACTACACCTTGGTTTCTTCATACCTCCCGAAGGGGATACGCATAGGAAAGCCTCAATCGGATAAGATCATGACACTAAATATCAATGAATTTAACCTAAGGGATCACAAGAACTTCAACATGCTTTCTCCTCACAGGTATTTGACTAGGACAAAGGGGAAGAAGTCGAGGACAATCCCCCAACCATGGACTATGGACCCCGCGCAGTCCACCATCCTGAACGTGATGAAAATACCCAACTTTGGAAGGCACCAAGAGGTTAACGTGTGCGTTAATATCCTACTATCGAAATTCCATGGAGGTTATTTTTTGCTAGACAGATGCATCATCGTCGATTTGGTGTTGATCCATCGGATCACCGGATTGAGCATGCAAGGACTAGACCCGAAATACTTCTACCCAGGGAAGGTTGTAGACCATGCCCTGGGGAAGAATATTAAATATACATATGACGATGTAGAGAAGGGGAAGCAAAGCTACAAGGTAGCCTCCATCCAGAATGGCGTATTGCACCTTTCTTTTTAGTTGATTGCTAGTAAGCTAGTTTGGAAGAAAAGACCAACGCAGGTCAAAGGGTTTGTTGTTGACCTCGTAGGGAAATGCATGGAGGGGATACAAATGAACTGGGCAAAGTACTTAGTGAACCAATTAGACCAAGACTTCCATGAAGATCAGGATCAAGGATATGAGTTCCATTTTAGTTGACTACTAATCCTCATCGCCTTCATAGCTTGGGAGATGCCGGAAGGTGCGACCTTCCTTGAACTAGAACCATTTGAACCCTTAGTTGTGAAGTTCACTTTGCTATGGTATTCAAGTGATATGGGAAAACAATGGAAATCAAACATGGTGTTCCACACCTACTACCTGCAGTTAAAGAGGGATATTGAGGTGGTCCCTCGTATAAATCCGAACACCCTGCACAGGTTCAAACCATTTGTGAAGCTCCATGCAGACAAACATTTTATCTACATCACTGCGCATGAAGATGAACACAAAGAATTACTATAGAGTTATTACAAACTCAAAGAAGAATACTTAGAAGAAATAACTAAGGTGTGGCCTATAGAGCTCCTTATCCCTATTGACCCGCAGAACTATCTGATCCTGAACTAATCAGAAGCCTGATGATCACTCATGAAGGGCATGATATACCTGGAACTAGCAGAAGGAAGAAGACAAAAGAAGTCTAGCAGCTGAACAGTACATCAGAAGAGACTACTTCAGACTCACCTGGAGGAGGAGGTGATCACAAAGTAGATAAATAAGAGAAGAATGGAAAAGAATATCAACAGAAGCAAGGTGAAGTAACACTGCCATAGAATCCCCCTGAAGATGCAGAGCCATCTCACAAAATAAAGGTTTCTCCCACGAAACCCACATCGCGGAAGAAGTCAAAAGCTAGTAAGACCAAGCTACAGACTGTTCTCACACTCAATGACTTCAACTTCATCATCGTAGCTGTATCGGATGCCTCAGAAGATCTTTTGCAGAGAAACAAAGCTAAGCAAGAGACCATGTATGAAAAAATTGAAGCAGAACTGCGAGGAGTACAGCAGGCCCTTCACTCTAATCGCGCAGTATCCACTACGCCCCCTCCATCAGAAGAAACAAAGTGGGGAGATGAGCCTACCCAACTCCACAGACTAGTCGATGCAACTGAAGCCTTCCTTCGTTTCACACAGGAAGAAATAGAACAAGCCATAGTGGCCCCGAAGCAAGCACAAGAGGAAGTAATAGAGAAACACAGGGTTGTGCAGTAGGAGAAGGATGCCCTCCAAGAAAAGTTTGAAGAGGAAAAGGTGCAGATCCAACAAGAGAAAGAACAACTTCTCATGGAGAAGGTTGGAGTAAAAGAAGTAGTCAGTAGAGCACTTCGCTCTATGATAGGCTTAGAGAAAAAGGAGGAAGACCCAATGGAGCATCAAGTAGCATAGCTTGCTGAAGCCATCCAACAAATTCAACAGAGAATAACATATCTAGAGCTACAAACAGTACAAAGTAATCTGCAGGATGTGTGAGACCAAAGAGAAGCCATGACCTGGAGCATAGCTGATAGGATCAAATCATTAGCTTTGTATTGTCAAGAACTTAGGAGTATAAGTGCGCAGACTTATGAGGGACTTACTAAGGACCCTGAATTGAAGACACTAGAGTCACATATCCAGGAAGAAAAGCAACAAGAAGCGACAGTACAGGCACAACTAAAGCTCATGTTAGAAGTAGAAAGAATGAAAATATCTAAGGAACAACGCAGTGCTCAATAGCAGGTCCATACCATACAAAGAAAATTCATGGAAGTGACTCAGAGGCTCCAACCAGTCCAGGATGCATCTTGCCAACTGTTCGAAGATATTGAAGGATGAGGAATAGAGTTGGAACAAGTAGTCACTTCAGTTGAACAACGCCACACTTCTTCAAGAGTTCACCAAGCAGGAGGCCTTGGCGAAGCAATAGGTCGAAGCAGCTTGAGCTAGGCTAGAGGCTTTTGAAGCAGAGCTACCTAGATCAGAGTGACTCAGGACGAGTCACAGGTGAGTGTTGGGGGCCTCTTGGCCCTTGACCAAGTCTTGGAGATCCTTGGTAAGGTTTGACCTATTTTGGGACTTCGACAGGCTGTCGAAGGTAGAGCGCAAGTCGAAGCAGAGATCACAGAATCTTGGCCCCTTTTTAGGGTTTTTTGGGTTTTGGGCTTATGTAATGGGTATGGGGATGTCGACCCATGGGTTTACCCATGTTTAGGCCCATTTTGTAATGTATAAATAGATGTCTAGGCAATGTAAGATGAGACAATATAGGCATCTTTGTGCAATGTTAAGTGCAAGTGATAGTTGTACATGCTTTGTGCATACTGTGTGAGACTTGCAAGGCTAAGTGCAAGTGACGGTAAGAGATTGTGTAAAGGCTTTGTGTTGTAACCTAGCTCGGGGAATGAGGATCTGGTGAGGTGCGCGCAGATATTATGTCCTATGTGGAGTGGGACCTTATGGATCTGTGCATGTACATGATTGACAGAAGATAATAAAGAAGAAAAAGAGTTGGTGGACGTAGCCCCAGGCTGGGGGTGAACCACATATATCCTGTGTTATGGATGTTTTGTGCATTTTGATTATTTCTTTATGTCTTTGATGTGATTTATGCTTAGTGTTGTTATCTTTATGAATGTTAGAAGCATATGATATAATAGCTTAGTGCTCAGTAACATGAATGAATTCCATATCTGATCTGTTCCTTTATGCTAAGTGCTTAAATGTGTTGAATCTTGTTGAATACTACGCTGCGCTGTAATTAGGGTTTATCTGCACTATAGACAAAGTTTAAGTACTAATGAATGAAATATGCTAAGTTCTTTTTTGGAGTATTGTAATCATATATCTGTGTCCCAGCTAAGGTTGCAGACAGTGGAGTCCTGCAACCACCCCTGCCTCTACCTCAGGTGAGAATTCATCTACTTCATAGGTGTTTCCGAAAGGGATGGTAGTTAGGGTTTTGTTGGTGCGATGTTGAAGCGTTGAACCCTGGGTCTTCCCCTATGCCAACAAGAAGATGGGAAAATGATTGTGGATGAAATGGAGGGTTAATGATACATTGAAGGTGCAGTCAAATAGAATCGAGATGAGATAACCTGGGAGTGAAAGAAGCATCAATGTCAAATTGCCAAGGGGAACTATGAATGGGACAACTCATGTAGGGGAGAGTGCTACTGGGTGATAGTACCAAAATGCAACAGAGGTGATGGTATGACAGAGCCGGATGTAGAGACCCTAAAGGTGAATGTCAAAGGGTGTGACTAGGAGATGCAATTGGTATTAAGAGGGAATGATTGCATGCCAGTGTCGATCATATACCTGAAGGGGTTGCTCTAGTTGGTGATGACCAAGTACCTGCACACATTAAAACCGAATACCTAACATGAACAATATCTGATGATAAAGAACATATAACGATTATTTGATAATTTTGAACATGAGCATGCGTACTTGGATGTGATGTGAGAAAAATGATCTCCCGGGGCTGAGTGCAGATGGTGACTCAGGGAATGTGACTATGTAGATGGCGGGATCATGATCTCGTGGCTAAAGACGAATCGGGAAACAAAGGCTCTTGGCTCCTGTAACTCAGTGTGAAAGTTTTGGAAAAGGTTCTATATATGGCTGGTGGGGCCATAATGCCACCTCATTTGTACGCGCTGCTATAGTGTATTGACAAGAGAATTTGGAGGAGTTTTGGAGATTACGGGAGCTCGAGCCGACTGATACAAGAGTTGAGAGAGCCAAGTTAGTGGTCCCATCCTCCTACACGGTATTAATTTCCTATTTTTTGGGTAGGGGTTGTACATATGGTCATACAAGGGTAGGTTTTAGGGATGGGCTCACTAATGCGCGGAAGAAGGAAGGATACTCGTGCCCAGATGCGTGGGTATAATTCCACCTACTGTGCACAATGTGCAGTTGTGCTAGACATAACCGTGCATAGGGGCACATGGGGGGGGAAAACATGCAAGCATGAGATGCGTGCATGTTATAATTACAGTTGCGCACTAAGCATTGTTGTTTCTCAGACAACTCTGCATCAGTGTGCAGCTGTGTAGAGAACATGTGTGCATGTGTGTGCACTTGCTTGGTGTGACAACTGCACATTGATGCACAACTATTTATCCAACAACTTCACATTAATGCACAACTGTGAAAAGAAAAGGCATTCATATGTGTGCACCTATGGGGGGGAAAGCCACACACTGGAGGCAAAGCTAAGGGTGGTTGAAATTTTGAATTTTTTGATATTTTTGATGAATGATGAGGGATGAACAAGTGTTTCTATGTGGATGCACGTAATCATCGTGTGATAGGGGATTCATCATGCCAGTCTACTGGAGGGAGCGAGACTGGGAGCACCTCCGAGAGGCGATGAGAGAGGATCCTGGTGTTCAGAGACACTTGGTAGCATGTGGGCTGCTCAAGTTCTTTGATAGCCCACTAATATGGTCTCAAAAGCACATGCTTTAGTATTTGATATCTATGTGGAGCATTGATCTACAGTGCTTCATTGTGAGGGGGAAACAACTGACACTCTCAGCTATTAAGGATGTACACTTTCTGAAGGGGCTCCTCTTTTAGGGAATGGCCCTACCTGCTGATCCCCAACTATTGGGGGATATGAGGCTGATAGATATGGCTCGATGGTATTGCACAGGGATGAACTCGATGTTAGGTTCGGTTGTCTGTATTGAGGCTATGGAAGTGCTCTTGCATCAATGCATCACAACCATGTTTTTTGTGGATTTATGGATCCTTGGCTACTCAGCGGATCAAAGGTGGTTAGCTAAGGATTATAGAGAGAGTCCTAGATGGGGAATTCTTTGCCTAGGGATTGATGCTATACTCTAGGATGATGGGGCAGATTCACCAGTATCGGACCACCGGCTTCGGTGATTTTGCATTTGGCTCCATCCTGGTGGCATGGTTTTGTTGATACTGAGAGGGGGGTGAATTAGTATCAAGTAAAATTTAAAACCTTTTTCAACTTATACTTAAACCATTCAAATATATCCAATGAGTAATGAACAATAGTATAAGAGTTACACCAATACACCACAATACACAATGCACAATATATGAGAAATAATTAATAGTTATTGTTCAAGGGAAGTAATGAATTCCAAAGGTAGCTACATCTTCCAAATGTAAATGGAGGGATAAAACTCCAAGAGGAAGATACAATCCTCCAATATCAAGAGAGAGTTTAACTCTCCATCCTTTCCCCTTCCTTCCACCCAAGAATATAGGAGAGATAATAAAACTTTACATTAAATCATCACAATCAACCAATCATCACATAGAACCTGATAATGCTTCCTGAGACTTCTTCAATTTATGCAATTATTCAATTATTGGAGTACTATGATCCTATAGATAATATTACTCAATGTGTTCTCTGAAACTCCTTCAATTTTCACTCCTTGAATCCTCCCCAAAAAGAGGTTATAGAAAGAATGGTAGACTTTATTCAATAATGGTCTATTCAGGAGAGTGAACTTGCACAGAATGCCCCATGCTCAATAATTAACATCCAATTTTGAAACTCTCACACAAGAAACTAAAGTCCATACTCTTTCCAATGAAATTTTTCCCACTTCATTTTGATTCTTGATGAAGCATTTATGACTGTTTTACCCGGAACACCTATTTATTGACTAGCTTCAGGACTGGTCAAAAACCCTATCTTCCACAGAGTGTATCTCCATAATTATATCGAATCAAGACATGAATTTTTTACCAAAGGTAGCTTGATATGTCTTCTCAATACCATAGAGATTTCACCATCTGAATCATTCTAGAAAAAAATTTATAGCAAAAATGGTAAGATGACCTGAAAATAACATACCTTAGAACACATCACCAAAAGACTTCATCCTCCCTTGAAATCCGACCTTCTTTTCTTCTTATTACCTCTGAAATTCGACTTGTATCAAATGAATGTATAATGATGTTTATTTATACCATTTATTTCACTTCCTTTTAACATTAGGGCTGAACTGACACTTTCTTATTTCGTAATTCTTTTCTTTAATTATCTTCAGGGCCTACATGTACTTCCTTCTTCAATTCACTTTGTCATCTTCAAAAATTCATTTCTCCTCAACCACGAGGATCCACGTGACGTGCCACATACCATCGGAAACAACATGATGTATACTATCCATCCATGGGTGTTGTATCTACATGTGCATTTTCCTTCATGTCCAAATACCTTCATCAATCTTGCGGTCCAAAACCCATGACTAGAGTTGACATCAATGACAACAACCAATCTTCCAACAATCTCCCC
>ML776938.1:865062-880805 GCA_009831015.1 Picea engelmannii | reverse complement strand
GTCTTGTAGCTTGTCCCAAATCTCTTTTGATGATGCACATGATCCCACCTTGGATTTCACTAAATCTGTCAATCCATCCAGGATGGTATCTATTGCCAATTTGTTGTTCCTTTTTGCTTCCTTCTGAGCTGTAGTCTTTGTTTTCTTCAAAGCATTGTATCCTGAAGCAACTAAGAACCAAACATCTGCCCCAAGATATTTCAAGTAAGTTTCCATTCTATTACTCCAGTATTCAAAATTGCTTCCATCAAATGGTGGAATCCCATTTGAAATTTTTTCTTCCATTTCTTCTTAGGATCTTCCTTCCAGTGGTTAAACTGTAATGAAGGTAACCCGCTCTTATACCAATTGTTGATACTGAAAGGGGGGTGAATTAGTATCAAGTACAATTTAAAACCTTTTTCAACTTATACTTAAACCATTCAACTATATCCAATGAACAATGAACAATAGTATAAGAGTTACACCAATACACCACAATACACCATGCACAATAGATGAGAAATAATCAATAGTTATTGTTCAAGGGAAGTAATGACTTCCAAAGGTAGCTATAGCTTCCAAATGTAAAGGGAGGGATAAACCTCCAAGAGGAAGATACAATAATCCAATATCAAGAGAGAATTTAACTCTCCATCCTTTCCCCTTCCTTCCACCCAAGAATATATGAGAGATAATCAAACTTTACATTAAATCATCACCATCAACCAATCATCACATAGAACCTGATAATGCTTCTTGAGATTTCTTCAATTTCTACAATTCTTCAATTCTTGGAGTACTTTGATCCTATAGATAATATTACTCAATGTATTCTCTAAAACTCCTCCAATTTTCACTCCTTGAATCCTCCCCAAAAAGAGTTTATAGAAATAATGGTAGACTTTATTCAATTTTGGTCTACTCAGGAGAGTGAACTTGCACAGAATGCCCCACGCTCAATAATTAACATCCAATTCTGAAACTAGCACACAAGAAAATATCTTCCGTACTCTTTCCAACAAAATTTGTCCCACTTAATTTGAATTCTCTATGAAGAAGTTATGACTGATTTACCTGGAACACCTGTTTATTAACTAGCTTCAGGACTGGTCACAAACCCTATCTTCCACAGAGTGTATCTCCATAATTATAGAGAATCAAGAACTGAAATTTTTACTAGAGGTACCTTGATATGCCTTCTCAATACCATAGAGATTTCACCATATGAATCATTCGAGAAAAAAAGTTATAGAAAAAATGATAAGATGACCTGAAAATAACATACCTTAGAACACATCACCAAAAGACTTCATCCTCCCTTGAAATCCGGCCTTCTTTTCTTCTTATTACCTCTAAAATATGACTTGTATCAAATGAATGTATAATGATGTTTATTTATAACATTTATGTCACTTTCTTTTAACATTAGGGCTGACCTGACATTTTCTTATTTTGTAATTCTTTTCTTTAATTATCTCCAGGACCTACATGTACTTCCTCCTTCAATTCACTTTGTCAGCTTCAAAAATTCATTTCTCCTCAACCATGAGGATCCACGTGACGTGCCACATACCACCGAAAACAACATGATGTATACTATCCATCCATGGGTGTTGTATCTGCATGTGCATTTTCCTTCATGTCCAAATACCTTCATCACTCTTGTGGTCCAAAACCCATGACTAGGGTTGACATCAATGACAACAACCAATCTTCCAAGAGGTTTTTGGACAGGGTGCCTATGTTGCGCCCGAGTGTTTTGTTGTCGCCTGTAGGGCTACAGGAGCTACGATTGATGTGGCAGGACCAGATTTTGGCATGTCACAGAGGGGGAGACGGTGGCCACTACTTTACAGCCATGGTGGAACGTGTGTGGCGTCATATGCCACAGGTTTTACTCTAGTATCCATACAATGGAATGGATTTCCGGCATGATCCAGACATGGAGCTGCCTCCTGGAGAGGTATGGGAATAGAGAGGTATGTTTGTGCATTTATGTTTTGTGATTTTGATAGTGTATCACATGATTATATATATATATATGGATGTTGATTCTATATTTGGTTTTTGTGTTTGCAGATGTGGGACCTCGAGGCAGAGATGGTTGGAGAGTTGGATCACTAGGGGTTGGTGCGACCGTCGTGGGTAGGAGAGTAGTGCCAAAGGGATATTTCTGGTGTAGGGCCAATAGATGAGCTTAGGGTAGGCCATAGATGCAGGTTCGATGATCCAGGTGTAGGGCCATCACATGCATCGTGGGTAGAGGCCGGCAGGGGAATGGAGGATCTTTGTCACTGGTTTGAGGAGGTGTTAAAGGGACTATCAGAGGGCATGTGGGCCCACATCCAGGAGGAGAGGGTCTTGGAGCAGTGTGTGGGTGTTCCAACAGAGAGGTGGACCTTGATCCGCTGGGCAGTTGTAGCAGGGGAAACGATGACTGGTCGACTGCCCCCGGGACCTGGAGGGCCCCCAACTGGTGGGGTGCCTCTAGATGACAGAGGAATTAGTGAGGGAGCTCTGGGGGCACCATGAGTTCTGGTTTTGTTTTTTGTATTTATATAGGCTTGCGAGCCCATTTTTTACAGGATAGTTGATACCCATTTTTTATAGGGTAGTGGGTACCCATTTTCTACCTATAGGGGTGAGGGGACTCACTGGCCTACAAACGATGTATATTTTGTACTTTTGTAAACATTTACATACTTTAAATGATATATATATATATATATATATATATATATATATACACATATTTTGGATCTTTGTGATGTTTACATGTGTTGATATTTGGGATCATTTATGATGTCTAATCTATATGCTATGACCAATTCTTGATGATTTATGTGTATGTAATGATGTCTTGATGTGATAAATGCCAATCTAACACTAGGTTATCCATATTATCTGCTACTTGATTAAATTGTCATGGAATATGTGTAAATGGAATTGAATCAAAGAATCTAGATAAGAGTCTAACTTGTAGGTATTTACGAAAGAGGTAAGGATGGTAGAGGTGATATACATTGTTGAGCTGCAGGACAACAAGCTGGGAATATAACAACACACTAAGGTGATGAATGTGGTGGTGACTGGACTTGGTGAGGAGATCAATGACGACTGTGTATTCTACTTGGTTGTTGGTGGCTGAGCCCAAACATGTGCCGCTGGAGTGGAGTAGTTCATGTGCGGGGGTATAGAGGGCCCAAGTGGTCGAAGTGAGATTCTTTGTCCAGCAGCTAGCACCATCATCGTAACCGATGTGGTAGGTTGATGGAGAGTGCATATTTCAATAACACAGATTGTAGATTAGACATGAGGAGTGGAGGTAAAAAATGAAGACTAAAAACTCTATAAATCTATACAAAAAAAATTCCTAGTGTAGAATGACTATGCTCAGGCGTAAAACTTCTTTAAGTACAACCCATTGACGGGTTCTTTGAGAGGATAGCCTTATCTAGAGGCCATGATGTATGTGCCTTTAGTGAGGCAATGTTTGATAATGTAGGTTCAATGCCATACTGACTTGAATTTTCCATGACCGAGAGTATCGTGAGCAATATCGTAGGCTAGGACGATATCTCCTTCGTGAAATAAGCGAAGGTTGACATGGTGGTCAAAGGTGGATTTGGGCCATTTTTTAGCTACCTCATTGTGTTGTAGTGAAGACCGACGATATTCATCCATCGACTCTAAGGTCAGCAAGCACTTCTCCATTGGAGCAGTATCAGGTAATAGCTTGATGGCGGTGCGCAATGTGGGAATTTTGCACTCGATGGGGAGGGTGGCTTCGATCTCATGGACAAGATGAAACAGTGTAAAATCGATGGTGTTTTTGACTACTGTGTGATAATCCCATAATGTTGAAAACAACATATGATGCCATTTGGTATTATGTTTGTTGACAATACGTTGTAACATGGTTTTGAGGACTTTGTTAAAAGCCTCAACCTGTCCGTTGGAATGAGGGTAGTATGGGTAGGAAAACTCATAGGAGAAGCCTAAATTTGAGGAAAGTTCTATGAAGATCTCATTCTCAAAGTGTTTACTGTGATCGAATACTAACTGTAGTGGAATTCGAAAATGGGTAATTATGTGGTTGAAGAAAAAATGCATTGTTGTGCCAAAGATATTGTTGAAGGTAGGAATGGTTTCGACCTATTTGGTAAAGTAATCTACTACCACGATGATGTACTTGTGTCCATTACTAGATGGAGGATTGCAAGTCATGAAGTCTATGCCCCATTTGTAGAAGGGGTTGGCGGTGATGAATGTATGTAGAATAGCGTATGATGCTCGTGCTTTGTTTGCATAGAGCTGGCATTTTTCACAACGCTTGAAAGCGTGGATGCAATCATGAAACAGTGTGGGCCAAAAGTATCATGCTTGAATTATTTTTTGGGCGGTGGACATACCTGAGAGGTGGCCACCCAAATTTTCGCTATGGACATCGACGGAGTATGGTGTCGACCCAACATCGGTACAAGACATCATGGATGAGGAGGTATCGAGGGGCCTGATGACGAATGTGATGATGATCATCTCGAGAGATATGAGACCAAAAATTATGTCTCTGAAGGTAGACGAGAAGTTCACCATACCAGGGTTCATTTGAGGGGATGAAGAAGAGGTGTTCATCGGGAAAATTTGTATTGATGGGTGAACCTTTAGTGTCTAATAGAAATTCCATGATGAGTTCGGTGAGAAAAAGTGGTTTCTTGATTTTGGGAGTTGAGAACTCTAGGTCATATTCCTGAAGGCTGACAATCCATCGGGAAAATTTACCATTAATTTGTCATCGACTAAGAAAATAATGGATGGGGTTAGAGTCTTCTACGACTTCGGTAGTGCAAAGCAGGATATAGTGACACAGTTTCTAAACTATGAGGACAACTGTGAGGGCTAGTTTCTCATCATGATTGTATTTCAGGGGTGGTCCTAAAAGATTTTTACTAATGCAGTAAATAACATGTTCATGTCCATCATCCCCTTGTTGGACGAGGACTCCTGCTACTAAGACGACTGAGGATGATAAGTAGAGGATGTAATCATTATCATAGTCTGGAGGACTAATCAAAGGGGTGTTGGATAGTGCCACTTTTAAATCATCAAAATCATTTTGGGCATGTTCATCCCATCAAAATGGGATATCATGATGCAGTAAGAGAACAAAACCATGCACGCGAGTGGCGTAATATGGGACAAAGCGATGTAAAAATTTGTCTTTTCCTTGTAGGCTCTGCAGTTGGTGCAAATTCCTAGGTGGTGGAATTTCAATGATAGCTTGGACCTTGAGGGGGTCCACTGTGATGCCATGTTGGGAGACTATGAACCCAAGAAGGCGTCTGACGGTGATGAAAAATACACACTTGAGGGGGTTAAAGAGGATATTATACTGGAGACATCATTGAAATACAACTCATAAGTCATCTAAATAATGAGTCATTTTCTTGGATCGAGCAGTGAGGTCGTCCAAGTAAGCGAGGATGATGCAAGAAAGATCATGGAAAACATAAGTCATGGCTCGTTGAAATGTATCACCTGTGTTTTTTAGTCCAAAAGGCATGACACGATAAGAAAAAGTACCCCATGGGGTAGTAAAAGCAGTTTTATACTGATTTGTTGGATGGGTTTGAATTTGATTGTAGCTGGAGAGCCCATCCATGAAGGACAAGGCCTCATGGTCAGCACAATCATTAATAATTTGGTCGATGGGACAAGCATGGTTGATATCGCGAAAGTTAGTGAGATGTGAATAGTGCCCTGTTTTCTGTTAACAGGGACGTGGTTAGAAAACCATGAGGTATATGCAATGGGGTAAATGAACCTAGTAGTGCGTAACTTGTCAATTTCAGCTTTGATAGCTGCATATTTGGATGGGTGAAGTGAGACTTCTTTTGACAGACTGGGGTGACTTCTAGCCATGCGTCGATAAGATGTTTGACTATAGAAGGATCGAGGTCAGGCATCTCCATATATGACCAAGAAAAAATATCTTGGTAATCCTGAAAGAGAGATTTGTAAGTTGTGAGTTTCTCAGGGGAGCATGCGACACCAATGGTGATTTCTTCTATGATACCCGGTTTGATGGAAATGTTGATTTTGCCGGTGGGGCAAATATTGGCCATGTTTCCTTCTTCAAAAGCATCTGGGGCAGGGATAGGTTTGTTGAACCAGTCTATATGAATGGACAGAATAAAATCCTTGGTTTTGATTGCACATATGGAGGCTTGAATAGGAGGGTCAAAGCCTCCCTATGAGAGAAAAAGCACTTGGTGATGGAGCGCATTCCATGGGCAATAGGGGGTAGTGAGTTCCTCTAGGATATCTTCATCACAATGGAAAATGCGAGAATACAGGGGATCCAAGGAGGTAACATGGGTGACTGTCATAGTTGGATTGTCCTCAAGTGGTGAAGATGTAGATGGGGATGTCATAAATTCGGTGCAATGGCTCGCTTGGAATAAACCAAATTTCCAGACATTGTGGGGGATAAACTATGGTAGGGGGTAATATTTCCTATGGAAAATGAACCAGAGAATTGGGAGGATTTGGGGGAATATCCTCAGACAGTCTATGTATGAACCATGGAGGGGTGGGAAGTGACTCAGGTTCAGGGGAGGTGATGTTTACAGTATCTGGAGAAGGGATAGGGGGAGTAACTTACATCACATGAGGTGAGGTGGTCGAATGATTTTGAATAAGGATTAATTGATGATGCCAGTATTCAACAATCAAAGGACACTAGTATGTGAAATGAGCAAGTGATTCACAAAGAGAGAAAGGGCATCTCATCCGTTCAGGGACTGAGGTAGAGATATAATGAATGTTAGTGGCATGGGTACCTGAAAGTGGTGGTAGATAGGGTTCTTGCTGAAATTTTTGGCGTACTTTCGTTAGTGTTTGGCGAAACTGAGGTAGAGTTGGGAAATGATGAGTGTAGTGGACATATTCTGAACAGATGGCACAAACGAATTTGTTTCGTAGCCCTTTACTTCCTATAGTGGGGGACGATGTAGTAGTACTAGATGTGATTGGTGAAGTAAAGAGTGATGTGGTTGCTCGAGGAAGTTGGATCAGATCGCATAAATCAGGAAGAGAAGGACATCTATTAGTGGGGTGTCCTTCTCTTTCGTAGAGTGTACAAGGAGGTTGAACTCGGGGAGGAACTGGAGCGGTGGGCTCTTTATTCTTTCATCTTCCCCCAGCTTTGGTAGTGGTGCTGGAAGTTGGGGGTGAGGGTGGCGTGGTCGAAGTTAGTACTGTAATCTGCATCGAGATTCTCTCTGACTAAGGAGGGAGAGATGGTTGAGGAACCATCGCTGGTGGGTGTAGATACCATATAGGGATTGCGAGTACCATGTTGGGAAGGGTAAGATTTGAGGCTAACTAAAAAATCTTGTACTCCCAGTGGGGGGTAGAAGAAGGGAATTTGAGTGTTGGCTTGGGGAATTGTCTCCCAAAATGGGATTTTCCCCTGGGGGAGGGGGAAATCGGGGATAAGTGGTGTAATAGAGTTCTCAAGGAATCCCCGAGGTAAAATTTCTTCAACTGGTGGGACGTTGAGGTGTGGAGAGGCTTCAGTGGGAGGAATAGTATCTCCAGTGTTAGTTCCATTAGAAGATACTACACACAAATGTGCTAAAGGGTGTATAAGAGGTGGTGCTCCATGGTACGACCCCAACAAGGATGGGTCCTTGAAAACTCTGGGGCCCATGTCAATCAGTGAATAAGCATTAGAACTAGTGCAAAAAAGAGGCAAGATGTTATCGATGTTGGCGGAATGGTTAGGCTCATAATGTCTAATTTGGTCGATGGTGACAATTTTTCTGTTGTGGGGGAACATCATTATTCGAAACACAGAAGATGCGACTGCCTTCATAGTGTACATGTAGCTAAGTCCAAACAAGATATTGTAATCAAGCGGGGCATCGATAACCACAATGTCAATGAGGATGGTTTTTCCCTCGAGGTCTACGAGGAAATTTTCAAATATCCCTTCAGGGGAGGATGGTCTACCATCATAGGCTCTTAAAGTAATGGTGAACGGTACTAGCTTAGGGGAGCCTAGTTTTTTACATATAGTTTTGGACATGATGCATGTCAATGAACCTTCATCAATGATACATCGATGAACCGTGATGTTCTGAATCTTGACTGGTATTTGGAAAGATACTAGAGCGAGGAGACGAGGTTCTTCGCTATTGAGATCAAATGTGATGAGTCTAGTATCAGTTGGGTCGACTGCCCCCAAGGTGGAAAATAAGGATTTTCATTGAGTTGGACAGGTTTGGAGGACTTCCAATATAGACATGGTTGCAGGATACTGTGCCAAGTCATCGACCAGACTGTCATTGTGTGTTTCCCTAGCCCAAGGGTTATTAACATCCCATCGTAATGAAATGCGGGGGATACGAA
Organism: Picea engelmannii; assembly: GCA_009831015.1. Lineage (NCBI taxonomy): Eukaryota > Viridiplantae > Streptophyta > Pinopsida > Pinales > Pinaceae > Picea > Picea engelmannii. Next base: position 872,408 of record ML776938.1, on the reverse strand, counting down.
TTGGGGGTTAAATGTTAGGGCATGGAAATATCAAGGGTTGTCCAGATTTAGTTGGAGATACTTCCGAAGTGGTGGGAGTAGATTTAGGGGGTGCACTATATTGATGACCGTGTGTTTGCAAAATAATTTCTTCTTCGCTAGTGAGGAGGATATTGCGATATGCTAGATTTCTAGGGTGGATGGGCCCTGGGTTTTGATACTATACCATTTGTGGTGGGGAAGGATGTACCTCCTGTCGAGTAAAATTAATGCTTATAAATGCGACAATAAATTATCATTCCGGGAGGTTCGTAAACTTATGAGGTGTAAGCACGGGAAATGCAGGGCAAGAGTATCCTAGCCTATGCTAATGCTTGAAATAAACCATTAAACTATTGTTGTTGAATGAGTAACTAAACTAAATTAAGCAACTAATCTATGAAAGCATGTAAAAATTAAATCTAGCCTAATCTAACATTCAAAAGGAAACACACTTAACTTGAAATGAAACAGTTAAACTATCTACCCTAGTTCTCCTTCCTATATTATGCAGGAGACTCAAAGTGAATCTACGAAATCAAATTCAACTTAATCTAACTATGAAAGCAACTAAACCTAAATTCAAAGGCATCAAATGCAAAATTAATCTATGAAAACTGGAAAGTGCATAAATGAAATCTAATTGAAATAAACATGAAATTATTGAAAAGTATCTATAACAAACACACAACAAATAACAAGTAAAGACAGATGAAAAACATATGTGAGCTCACATAAAAAATCTAATCTATCATCTCATAACAAAATAATGAAAATCACTATCTTAGAATCAAATCTCTATGAATCAAAGTTCCAATCTTTTGTTCTCTATTTCTAGAGAGAGGCCTCCTTTGAAATGAGGAGAGAACCCTCTTATTTATACATAAATGAATATAATAGACTCATAATTACAGATCCACTTTTCTCTCAACCTATCCCTTCAAATCCTCCACAAATATCTTGGATAAGATATTCTATCTCCATGATCTTCTCCTTGAAGTGATCTTGAATGATTATCTCCACATCTTCAAAGAAGATAAAATTCGAATTTGAAGCTAGGTGGTGATTTTTGACTTTGTGAAAATCTTCAAATATGCCTGTAGTCATCACAAAACTCATCCAACTTTGAGATATAATGAAAATATGTTAATTTTCTAATATTTAGTCACAAATTCTCTTAAAAATACTCAAAACAAATAATTTGGAAAATGGAAATGTAAACCCATATGTTTTTATGAAAGTGATGATAATTATGGTTTTATGGAAGAATGAAATGGAAATAAAGGTGACAAATGGTATGTGAAAGATGAATAAAGTGTCGTATTTTTGCGACCCAACACCTCCTTTTGGGTATTAATCAAACCTGGGTGTGGAATAGGGTTTTGCAACATGACCAGGGGTGATTGTTGCAAATACTGTTATGGGGCCTACCGAGGGGTAGGCGGCGTTGGAGGTTGTGGTGTGTTCATTGATTCTTTCATCCATTTAAAGTCGGAAATTTGGGGGAAATGGTGAGTATAATGTCCATGCTCATCGCAAAGAGCACAAGGAAAGTTCGTCTGGAAGTTGTTTTTGTTATTCCTCCCTTGGCGTTTGTTTTTATTGCCCCCTTGGGGGTTCTAGTTACCCTAATTTTGGTTTCCCCCAGCAGGTTGGTTTTGTTGGGGGTTATTTTCCCCTGGTCCCGGGTTATTATTGTTTCAACTTTTTCCTTTGTTTTTGGCATTATTCGACTTATGGGTTGGATTTTCCATATTCAACTGTTCAAAAGTATGAAGTTGTTGAATGGGAGAGGATTGAACAAAGATAACACCAACGTGTGGTTGTCCATGTTGAGGAGAAAACAGATGTGGAGGGAAAGGAAATGGAAAATATGGATTTTTTTGTGGCAATGATCCATAGGGCGCATAGGAAGGCGAAGTGCTTTCACTAGTTCCTAGGTAATATGCTGAGGTAGAGGGGGAACCATAACTTGGTTGGGAGGCCGGGCACATCATGGGTGTCGGAAAGAGTCCACTCATGGGTGGAGGGGGAGTAACAGGATATGGTTGTTGGTAAGGGAGAGAAGGGTAATAAGATGTCCCTCCATATGTCGATGGATATTAGGGTCTACCGTACATAGGTGGTGGTTGGATGTACGGGTTGTGGCATGTTGTGGTACCAATCAACCCATCTGCAGCGTGAGACATGCCAAGTTTGTCCTAGCCAAATGGTACGGGTCTAGGTGCATCAGGTAATACTCTTTATAAGTAACCCGAATGAGCATAAACGAGGTCGAATTGTTGTGCCTTGATAATGGCTTCCTCTTCAGATTGGGGGAAGGTGGATGCCACATCTTTGGCAAGTATATAGACTAGTGATTTTAGAAACCAATCGAGACGTTGTTCTTTGGTAGTTTATGCGTTACATAAAATACGACACCGACGCCATTCGTGGATGTGGTCAAAAATATGCATAGATGAGGTTTGTTTGCACTCGGAGAGAAGTTATAAACTAGTGTCATGACAAACTTGTAGTTGGAAAAATTCCAAAAAGGCTTTGGCCAAGTATTCAAAAGTCACATGGGACCCTAATTTTTCGTCCACATACAATTTGGCTAATGGACCAATGAGTGTTCATTGAAATAACCTTAAATGGATGGATCCATCCATGATTCTATTTGAAGATCACCATAAGTGGAAGGTCATGACCTGGTTGGCAGGATCTTCCCCTAATTTTCCTTCAAATTTTGGAATATCTGAAGGTAGTTTGGTAGGCATATTGGGCCATGTGGGGTCATGTAAAATAGGATCATTTGTGAGTTTACTCAAATCAGTAATGTTAAAAGATTCCAATTATGGAATGGGGGGTGTTGGTGGAGGATTAACTCCATCCATGGTGTGAACAAGTAGTGGACCTGACCCTTGAGGGGGATTTGGTGGGGTTGTACTTCTCCCTTGAGAAGAAGTTTCCCCCCCACCTCCTTGTGAAGGAGAGCTAGTGGATGGGTAGCATTTGGAATTGGACTAAAGTAAAGTGGATTTGAGCAAATTTGGTCCCAAAATAGTGGTGCTCACAGGGGTGTGATATGGTCAAACTGGTGATTCAGCAAGACTAGAAAATCCTCCTAAAATATGAGGGAGATTCTACAAGATTCTAGAATGACGAGGATTTTGTGGGTCCCCTATGATGTCTGACTAGTAGAAGTGAATGTGTGAAAATGGTGATGAGAGAAATAAATGAACAAGAGACTTGTATAATTTGGACCTTCACAAGATAATATTTTTCACAATTGCATGTAATCAAATGGGCATCATACATAAATCAACTGTAAATAAGCATCCATGTGGGTAGGTGGATTTTGTCTGCGTGGGGGAAAAAGTAAAAAAAAATGCTCGTGTCCTAAAATATAGATCATCCTTCCTCTCAAATAGCACTGGACCTTCCAAGAGCACTCAAAAGTGGGGTCTGAATTCGTCGGAAGAGGAACTAGTGAAGGATGAAATAATCAGTTATAATGAGGGGTAGAGGGTGCATATCCCGAAAGAGCTGGAAATATTTCCCAATAGCCACACAAAATATGATCAAGGTGCAATTGCAACCCACAATTGCAACCTGGGTAGATGTCCTAAATTTGGCCACTAGGTACCTCGGTTAAAGTGCGACATTTAGATTTTTGGCCTCCGAAATGGGTCATGAGATAGATCCCTTCCAAGAGTTGTGTGACTCAAGGGGGGACGCATAGAACAACCAGACCTCGGCTTTCAACCCTTCACAGGTATCTCCCTGCCTTATGGTGTAGGAACACTTGACTTGGAGGATTTTAAAGTTCCCTATTTGTCAACTTCTAATGTTTGAAAAATGTGAGAACCAGATAACGGGGGGTTATTTGGATGCCTAACCCCGAGATCCTACCTAGAATAAAAAAACTATTTTGGCACCTCTTGTGGAGGAAAACTTAGTGAGTTTTTAAAAAAAAATTAGATGTGGTGGGCTGAGATATTGGGGGTGTGAACCAATATCGTTTGAATTAAGTGGGTGTGGATAATTTCTTCAAGAAATAGTGGGACGTTTCATAATTCCTTTGGAGAAAACCTACTTCAACCTCCACAATTTAAGATGGAAATTATGTGAGTGAGGAGTGACTTTGTGTGTGAGAAAGTGATAAAATGTGCCAAATTTTAATACGTTAGGTGTGAATTTGCAACATGTGGACTTCTTGTGGTCCTTACAAATACTTGTTACCTATATTACTAAGTGTCATTGGTACAACCTTGTGGAATTTTAAAATCCCTAAAGAACTAGCATGTGGACATATGGGTCCTTACCAATCCTTTAAACTCCCTAATGTTGTTTACACTAAGAAATTTAAAAAACTATGCTAGATTGCAAGAATGTGGGCATGTATGGGCCCGTTACTTTGATCTTTAAACTTCCCTAGTGATGTAAACTAAGAAAGCAATTTCAAGAAACTATCCTAATTTTGCAACACATGGGCATGTATGGGCCCTTAAAAATTTAGGATGATTTCAAAAAGAAACTAAGAGGAGCCCTAGGGGCGCTTTGTCCTCTCCTAAAGATTTTATTAAGGGAGATGAGATGTCCCCTTAACCACCTTTATGATTCTCAATATCGCTCTATGGTGCAAGAGAAGAGCATACTCAATGATTAAAGTTTGATTTTTGGTCCCAATGCAAGTGTTTTTATATGTGATAGCAATAACCTCAACTTAAATTTTGCAAACCAAACAATCCATCCATGTGGCAACCAAAGAAAAGAGGAGAATATATGGTTCTTTTTACCCCCTAAGTGCCTATGTTTAGATAACCTTTCATATGGGAAAGTATTCTAAGTGGAGTGCATTTACAATTTGCATGAAAGAAAAAAATTGAAGGCTAGGGGCCTTCAAATTATCACAAAAATCCTTACAATTTTTAAATTCTAGAAATGTGTGTGGGTTACAGTTCAGACAAAGGCACAATGGGCACACAGTGCGCAGAGAACAAAAGCCTATTGGGCGCACATTGCGCAAAATGCACATAGAAAATATGCCTTTTGGGTGCACAGTGCGCTAAGTTCGCTTCTATGGGATGGAATACCTGCACACGTTCTAATACGTGTTGGGGGGGGGGAATATTTTGAGTGAAATTCTCCTCCTCCGGCTCAAAATCTAGCTCTTGACACATAAGGCTAGGATGGTTTTGGTACTTGCAAGAAAAATAGATAAAAAATAAGTTCTCTCTAAGCCCAAAATAGGGTGGAAATTTATATCTTTCCCCAGTATGGTCACCAATCTATTGTGTTTGTTTCGTCACTTGGGTGAGCAAAACAAGGGCACTTGCATGCCTAGTTTGACATAATAGACAAGACATAGGTTAGTGCATGGGTTAAACAAACCAAACACATGAAATAAACAACTAAACAAACTAAAACAACTAAAGAAATAAAACTAGAATGCATAAGAAAATTTTAGAACCATAAACAATCAACCAATGACCAAGATTATGCCACCAATGGATAACTATATTAGTTGGAAAAACACCGTAGAGAAAAACAAGGACTTATGAGTCACCTCTTCCTCCTTGGGAGGGATCTTGAGTTTCCTAATGGAGATATATTCTTACAATGGTAGAAGAATGGAAAATGATGAAAAAAATAAATTCATATTCCCTCAAGAGGTGAGTGGAATGGCCTATTGGAATGATGCTAGAATGCTCCTAGGAGAAAAGAGTATTCTCAAGGGGGAATTGAGGCAACATAACAACACTATGAAGATCTTGGTTTCTTAGTGCACCCATGGCCTGCATTTATAGCATTTCTTCTAGGCAATATTCAATTGGTTCTTAGTGTGAACAAGGGGCCTTTTAGGGCACCCTTTGGTCCTTGACGAGCCCCCCATTCGGATTTATCCCAGATATGAAGGTCAAATCAAGTTGGGAGTTGGTCCATAAGTGGTCAACGGGCTGAAAAGAACCATAAATGCATCATTCACAGGAGTGCACAAATTTTCTTGTACATAGTCGTGCATATGGCACATTGTGCGCTCTACGGGCTTCTTTGGCCTGTGCATTGTGCGAGCACTTCCTCTAGTGAGTTAGCACATGTCAATTTGTGCCCAATTGTATAGTTTTTTCCTTTTGGAAACGCATTTTGGTGCTGCAGGTGAACTAATAATTGTTTGGCATTGTTGTATTTTTGTAACCATGTGTGTGCAATGTTGTGGATGCAATTTCAGTGATAACAACCAGTTCAACAAAATTTCAGGAAAATTCATCCTAATATTGAAACCCAAATTAAAAATGAACTTAATAAATTGATTAAATAAAATATCATTTTTCCAGTAATACATTCCTGAAGAAATTAAACACAAGAACAACAATTGACAAAATAGAGACAAGAACAACAACATGGCGGAAAAGGCATAATAGCCAACACTTATTTATTCACTCCAATGTTACATATTTATAGTACAATGGGTGATGCCACCTCATAGAGAGATTTGCTCTAGATCCTAAAATCATGCATTATGACTAGGCTAGGCAATCTTAACTAACTCATTAGTCATCACTTGAGGATATATTACTAATATCCTAAATGAATAATTCAAATATAGGTGACAATTTAGACTTAGTTATTGGTAAAGGTAAGCCATAGGCTAACATTCCCCCCCTCAATCACAAGTCCGATCAATAATACCAGCAATAAAGCATAAACTGGTATCAATTCCATGTCTTCATACTGAAACTCCTGAGCTGAGTCGCAATGAAGAACTGCCTGAAAAACCGCCAAATTTGGATGCTAAGAAATCTGGAAAACCTCACTGTATAATAATGTGAGCCAGAATGCCAACAAATTTATTCACTGATGTGAACTCCAATATGATGAGAGCGAACAAAGAGAAGTGAATCATCTGCAAGTCTGCCACATCTCTGAAAATGCCTGACAACTCAATCAATGCCAAGCTGCAATACAAAAGAATCCATCTTTCCTCTGATAGGTCCAATGACCATCTAGGTGAACCAAATGTTCACATTATTGCTCTCAAAAAACAACATCCCTGTGTATGATTCAATATAAAACCATCATTCTTCCAAAGTCTACCATATACAGACGGCAGTTTCCCATCTGACAAATTTGATACCCATCTGGTATATTTGTTGTCGAAACTTTCAGTATGACAACCATATGCAATTCCATCATAAATTATATCATTAATTTCCCCCCTTTGTCAACTGAAAGGAGAGACCACAAGTGGTTTCACTAACCATCTTCCCTGGATTTTTGAACTCCCCCCCTTAAGGTGCATGAGGGTTTCACTTTTTACTCCATTTTTATTTTTATTTTTATTT
>ML776938.1:841005-864372 GCA_009831015.1 Picea engelmannii | reverse complement strand
TGATCTTGTAATTCATGGTTGTACTCATGCAACTCTTTGATTTCTTGAGAGGCGTTCTGTAAACGCTTTCCTCCTTTACCCATTATTCTTTCACTTGTGCTTGCTTGAACTCGCTCGCTTGAACTCTTCTTTAAACTTTCACTTTTGCTTGAAATTGCTTCACTCGAACTGGCTCGCTTGAACTCTTCTTTAAACTTTCATGCTCGCTTGAAATTGCTTCACTCGAACTGGCTCGCTTGAAATTTTCAACAAGTTGAGGATGTCGGTTACCACCGAAAATGCATCCAAACATGTGATGTTTACAATGATTTGAGTTAAACTACTCAACCTTGTTAATTTCGACTCAAAATCATAATGACTCTTTGGTGTCGGGCTCAGCCGAGAATGCTCCTGAAAATTACACTGCAATTCAACTTGATTTTGATTTCACACTTACAAAGAAAACTATTGCAAGTTTACAATGAATGTGGATTTAATTGATCTTCAAATTGATGATACTTCGACTCCAAGTCACGTCCAATTATCCTTTGATTACAAGCTTGATTTGTGCATTGCTTCAATATTCTTTGTTGTTGCTTGATTACATGTGTTTTGATTGCTTATACTGGATTGTATGTGCTTCACTGACATTAATTGTGGGCTTATTTCATTTACCTTCTTTGTACTTCGTGTATGTGGGATAACGTCAAAACTAGACATAAACTAACTCATAAGAGAACCATGAAAAAATCATCAACGCACACTACACAATGTGTACCTAAGATCCCCTTATTCAATTTCGGGCGGATCTAGGACACTTCAACACCACAAAAAATAATATTTTTATTGTTATTGACATAATGATCTTCTAGTTGCCCCCTTGAAAGGTACATTTAAAAAATTTTAACACTTTGTCTTTGCCTTATAATCCCCAATGCCAATAAAAGTTTGATTTAAGTTTTTGGCATATAATATTTTAAAAAAATACACGCTGATACACCCAATCATTGATCCTTGTTGCCTCAATCATATAACTTCCACATCACTTTTTACTCTTTTTTTTTTTTTTGGAACTGTTATATCAATATGTTAATGCACAACCATCATTCGATGAATGTGTATTCGTCTTTGATCATAACTCTGCGCAAAAACCCCAATCTCTTATGCGCAGGCTTACAATATATTGATCTTCTTCCAAAATAGAAAGAACTCACCGGCTTCTGGCTTGGCTTCTTTTGGGCAGACTTGTATCGTACGCCCTCATTCCAATCTGGATTTCCTCATCAATCTTTATGCTATTAACAATCGCTCATCTACCTCTGTGTAATACACTCACTTCTCTCTGCAACTTCTAGAGATCTCTGCCTCTGTGTAGATCTATCCCCCAAACACACAAAATCCATCGATTCTTGATCTTTCTTCTTTTACACATATTTACATCGTGCATCTCGTTTTGAATAGAAAATACAAAGTATCGTTATGATTTTACAGAATGAAATACAGACACTCTGTTCACAGGGTATTTATCGAGCCAATAATACTCATTGCTTCGACTTCAAGCTCGTCACATTCCATGCACAAATTTCCCAAGAAACAATCACACACAAGCATGATGAATTTATCTTTTCATTAAATAAATAAACTGTACATACCACTCAGAAAACTTGAACTATCTGCCTATGGCCCAAATCTTCTTTAGATGGCCCTCCTGCTTAAACCAGTCGCATTTACACCACACACAGGTATCCTCGCTACACCAGATCGATGCTCGATCACTACTATTCTCTACTTTCACGTCCAACCAACACCAGTCCAAGCTGCAAGCGCCACACTTCCACGCACAGGTCGCTAGACATCTTTAAACCTCAGCTCGACCTCACACCAAATTCGTATGCAGATTGCACCAAATTGATTTCACCAAATGCAGATGATGCCTCTATGATAGCAAATATTCCCGGAACTGCAACTAAATTTCGAGAGCCCTCTGTTAATCGATTTGAAAAACCCAATATCGGAGATAATTTCCGTTGCAGCCTTATGCAGAGATAGAATCTGGGTTTTCTACGGTCTTCTCCAAATAATTGTACTCGCCAAAATCCATCGTAACTCGGTGGTTGCCAAACCAAACCAAAAGCTACCTATGCTTGCTTCAACGCTTTATTTTTTTCGAGCCGGAAACGCGTTAAAATTTTTTGTTGAAACCCTAAAAGCTTGTTGTAGAGGTTTTTGTATCGTCGAAAAGCGCTACACACGGAGAATCGCTCTGCGAATAATGAAGGAGGAGGAAGTGGCGAGGGATCCAACAGCCACAAACGCCACGCCTGCCCGATCGATCTCTGTATTTCCTCTTCTGATAATCAGCAGAAGAATGCCATTTGCTCACCGATCCAACCAAATGGAAGGTCTTTGGAACTTTCCAGGGAAGGGAAACCCAACATGAAGCGAAGATCCATTCCTTTTTCTTATCTTATGTGCGGTTGATGAATCAATTGGTCACATGATCGAGTCTTCCCGCTGCCGCGTGAGGAAGGAAAGAAGCAATCGATCAGACATAAGTAACAATAGGCGGAGAGCCATCAAATGGCTTCACTTGCGTTGTAGATCATCAACGATCTGACAGATAGGTATCCACTATCAAATGTAGCACACATCGATTTCTCTAAGAAAATCTGGGCAGCCTCACGTCCTCTCAACAAACAGATGATTTCAGCTACGAATTCTTTAGCAGGCAGTAGCCAGCGAGGAAATGGCAGTGTTTCTTGCACAGCGGTTTTGATCTTATTTCTAGCAAAAATCTCCTCCTTGAAATATAAAACAGATCTGCAATCTATCCCCAATAAATTTCAGCAGGCTCTGTGATCCGAACAAATAAAAAATTCAGCAGCATCTTCTCATCTGATTGGATTCACAACCTCAGGCTCTGATAAGGAACGTGGCTATGAAATCAAACTCAAACTGTCCATGAAAAACTATCATGAAATTACCAGGCCCTAAGAACTATAGAGCTCTGATACCAATTGAAGAAATTAAACACAAGAACAACAATTGACAAAATAGAGACAAGAACAACAACATGGCGGAAAAGGCATAATAGCCAACACTTATTTATTCACTCCAATGTTACATATTTATAGTACAATGGGTGATGCCACCTCATAGAGAGATTTGCTCTAGATCCTAAAATCATGCATTATGACTAGGCTAGGCAATCTTAACTAACTCATTAGTCATCACTTGAGGATATATTACTAATATCCTAAATGAATAATTCAAATATAGGTGACAATTTAGACTTAGTGATTGGTAAAGGTAAGCCATAGGCTAAMAATTCCATGTGGTTATCAAATCTTGTTCCATTAAGGAAAAAGAATAGAGACATCTGAATTTGTATTGATTTCAGAAACCTAAACAAAGCTTCCAAAAAAAATAATTTTCCATTACCCCCTATGGAGAAAAATTTTCAATCAGTCTCAGGTTCTAAAATGATATCATTTTTAGACAGATTTTCCGACTATAATCAAGTATTACTTCATCCTAATGATATACTCAAAACTACTTTCATAACTAAATGGGGAACTTACGCTTATCAAAATATTCCTTTTGGCTTAATCAATGCAGGTGCAACTTTAAAACGAGCTATGGATATTGCTTTATGTGGTTCAATCAATAAATTCGTTGTTGTTTATCTAGATGACATTACAATTTATTATAAGAATCATTTAGATCATATTTCTCATCTTAAACAAGTTTTCAAACGATGTCGAAAGTATGGAATTTCTTTAAATCCTAAGAAATCATTTTTTTCTCTCCAAGAAGGTGAACTTCTGGGATTTATAATTTCTAAAGAAGGAATTTCAATTGATCCTTCTAGAGTTAAAAGTATTTCTGAAATTACTTTGCCTCATAGTAAAACATCTGTGCAATCTTTCATTGGACAAATTATTTTTGTGAAGTGTTTTATCCCAGATTTCACAAAAACAATCTTATCCTTACAACATATGATAAGAAAAGACATGTTATTCAAGTGGAATGTAATCGAGAAAGTGAATTTCGATTCTATAAATAAAGTGATCATTCAAGCGCCTTATTTACTCTCTCCAAATTATGATAAGTGATGGCATCTCTCCAGGCACCTACCTCAGCAGGTCTCGCGCCTGACCTCCCGGTCTTAAGGATCGTTCTAAATTACCCTCGTGTTGGAGTGGCTCCTTTGATTCTCCCCTAGAATCCTTATTAATATTTGACCCACAGGTCTGTTCTACTCATTACATCCCTTAGGCCTGAGGGCTTCTCCATTATCGACAGAAAATAACAATCGGGTTTCGGGGTTTTCCAATCCCCGATGTCACCAACACTTGCTTCTTCGAATCCCCGATCTCCGATATCCCGATGCGCTTCCTTTTGGATTCAGCCCCTCCTAGCTATGCTCCCAGTCCACACGACCCTACCTTATATGACCACAATCCTATCTCTTATCAGGATTCAGGGTTTCGAGTGTCAATATGTATTGAGCCTCTTGTCCGCAGGATCCCGGATTACCCGACTCTTGATTTACCGACAATTTAATTTTCCTTTCGGGGAATTTCTCGAAGGCTTCAATCTTGCCCACGCATCCTCAAGGATGGACAGTCCTCGCAGCTCCTCGCTATTTCATGATTCATGATTTCAAATGCTTCGGTTGCTTTGTCTTCAGGATTCGTGAAACACCGAATCCTGACTCCCTTCGAATTTCTGACACCCGTCCCCAATGGATGGATGGTTCAGATTGACCCTCGATTTTCACCAACTGCAAACCCGAAAACACTTACCTATGTGAATCCCAACGATCGAAATGTCGATGGGCTTCCGATCTCATCCACGTGTCTCAATTGATGGACGACTCTGATTGATTCCGGGACTTTCACTATGAAAATTCTCGATCACTCGTCCTTGTGATTCCCGATTCCGTGAATGCCAAAATCCCAATGACTACACCTCTCGTCATAACTTTCCTTCTCCCGTCCACGAAGCTTAACCTTCATGCAACTCCTGGTCAATCCAACGACTGATGGGTATCTATGTGCAGATCCGGTGGTCCACAATCTCCTGAGCTTGAACTCCAAATGCAACTGTAACCTCCTCACTTCTCTGGCAGATATGATGGCTGGTAGGGTTTCTCTAATCCTCCCCACAGATTCCTGACCGTCGATTTCTTCCCTTCGATGATTTCCACAAAGGAAAACCAAGAACTCCTCCCTGGACTTATCCGCTTGCACTACAAACTTCTAATGTCCCTCAATGTCTTCAAAGGCCTTATTCCTCCAGAGATTCTCACAACTTCGAGATTCAAACAGGATCCTTGCACGCACTCCTTGCGGAAACCTTCATATACCTTCAAATATCTGAGAACCCTTCGACCCTGCGCACACCTGCAGTAAAAGTCTTTCAATATTTTGCTCAGGTTCGCAACCCTGATACCTCACTCGGCCTGCGCACTCCTTGCATGACTCCTGTGTCCAACTGCACTTCTGGGGAAATGAGAAAAAAAGTAAAACTATCTGAGCTTCAGAGACGCAACCCTGAATTCTTGTCGACGCACTCCTTGCAGACACTTCCACTGCACTCCTTGCAGGAACTTCTTACTCAGATAGAAAAACAATTGAAACTCATTCCCTCTTCCTTTCAGACTTCAACTTAGAACATGAAATCATATACACAACATATCAAAGAAAATGTATAACAGGAAAGCAAACATTCATGAGCATAACATCAATACATAGAGAACAACACAAACCATGAATTTGAATCAATCTCTTCCTATTAATCCAAATATCTGTACATGGGTTTTCTTACACAGCTCTCTGCATTCTCTTGATCGTCTTCCTGCTTCTAACTTTGATAATGTTACAAATGCACAATGAGGGTGTCTATATCTCGTTTCCCTCTTGTGCTCTTATACTGTCTAATCTAGAATTAAAATCCTATCTACCTGCATTAACTATATTAAATGCCTCCTACCTACTAGGGATGAGAGCGTATGGCTCAAGGTCCTTATTACAATATACAAGTGTGCCTCATCTTAAAGGCTTCATTTAAGATGGTGCATCAATTCCCAAGGTGATTTCAAAATTCGTGTTGGCTTGTCTAGCTGTCCACTTGCATTCCGCGTTGGCTCGCTTGAACTGGGAGATGCTCCTGCATCATACTCCCTCACTTGAAAAATTTCATGGGATCCTATCCATGAGCTCCTGTATAGTATATCCATGCTTCTGTATCTCTGCTTCAGTCTCCCAGCTGGCATCTTCAACTGGATGGCCTTTCCATTTGACCAAATATTCAAAATATTCTTTCCTTCTGGTCTTCTTACCAATTCTTTTATCCAATATCCACTCCATATCTGGCTTATCTGCAACTGACATCTTATTTTTCCATTGAACCTCTGATTGTTCATCACTTCCAGTCTCTGTTTCCCCAGCTCTGTATGGGTATAAATCTAAGACATTGAATATTGAAGATATTCCGATCCCATCGGGTAATTCAATCTCATAAGCATTTTCTCCAATTTTCTTCAAGACCCTGCATGGCCCAATTTTCTTCATTTTCAGCTTATTATATGTTCCTCTTGGGAACCTTTCCTTTCTCAAAAGTTCTAAAATCAAGTCACCAACTTCAAATTGAAGTTGTCTTCTGTTTTGATCTTCTCTCCTCTTGTACTCCTCACTTGAATTTTGCAACCGCTCCTTCACCTGGCTGTGAAGTTCTTTCATCGCCTCTGCGAAATCTTCTGCACTAGCGCTCCTAGTTGCAGTCTGTTCTGAATTCCTCAATTCAGAAATTCCTCTCGGCTGCATGCCATAGACAACTTGAAATGGACTCTACCCTGTGCTCCTGTTAACGGAGTCATTATAAGAAAACTTTGCCTGTGGTAATATATTGTCCCATTGGCTGTGGTGTTCTGTCACCAAGCTTCTCAGCAAGTCTCCTAGACTTCTGTTTACCACTTATTTCTGTCCATCCGTCTGCGGATGATACGCTGAACTAAACAATAAGTTAGTTCCGAACTTATTCCATAAGGTCCTCCAGAAGTGCCCTATGAATTTTGTATGTCTGTCTGAAACTATGCTCCTTGTCAAGCCGTGAAGTCGAATGACTTCTTTGAAAAATAGGTTCACGATGTGAGTCGCGTCACTGGTTTTATGACATGGGATAAAGTGTTCCATCTTGGAAAATATATCCACCACCACAAAGATAGAATCAAATACTCTTTGCATCCTTGGCAAACCCAATATGAAATCCATGCTAATTTCATCCCACGACTTCTCAAGTATGTGTAATGGTTGATAAAAACCTACATTCTGCTTCCTTCCCTTCGAATGCTGACAAATTTTGCATCTGTCTACAAATCTCTTGACCTTTGATCACATTCCCGGCCAAAAATATGACTCGTTCAATTTTGCGAACGTTTTGTCATGATCGAAGTCTCTGGCCAATCCTCCACTGTGTTTCTCCTTCAGCAGATTCTCCCTCATGGAGCATTTTGGAATACACAGTTGATTGCCTCTGAACAACAATCCTTCCTGGATCATGTATTCTATCCACGGGATTCTGTCTCTGAGAACTGGATTCTTAGCTGCTTCATATACCTCCTGAAAATCTGGATCATCTCTGTACATGTCCCTAAGATCATCAAAACCCAATGTTTTGACTTTGAACTCCTGCAACAGCAAACATTTCCTCTGATTCAATTTTTCCTGTTGAGTCACAAACTGCAGTGCATGGTTGTCACTGTATAGAATAAATTCTTTCGGAATCAAATAATGCCTCCATTTCTTCAATGCCTGTATGATGGCATAAAACTCCTTATCATATGTGGAATACTTCACCTTTGATTCATTTAGCTTTTCGCTGAAGTACGCTATCGACCTATCTTCCTGACTCAAGACTGCTCCGATTGCAAATCTGCTTGCATCGCATTTCACTTGAAATGTTTTTCGGAAATCCGGTAACACCAGAACAGGTTGTTCCATGATCTTCCTCTTCAACAAATTGAAACTCTTCTCAGCCTCTTCAATCCAGTGAAAATATTTATGTCTTTTCTTCACTGTGTCCATCATCGCTGCGCTAATTCCACTGAAATTCCTGATGAACTTCCGGTAGAAACTAGCTAACCCATGAAAACTTCTCACCTCAAATACATTCCTCGATGATGGGCAATTCTTGATTACCTCCACTTTATCTGGATCCATCCTCAACTCATTTGCTGAAATAAAAAACCCCGAGTAAATGAGTTTTGTCTTCATGAATGAGGATTTCTTCATGTTTATCAACAACTTCTCCTGCTGCAATTTCTACATCACTGTAGCCAAATTCTTTAGATGCTCCGCTGCTATTTTACTGAAAACCAGTATGTCATCCAAATACACAATGAAAAATTTCCTGATGAACTCCTTCAGGACTTCGTTCATCAATCTCATGAAGGTACTTGGCGCATTTGTTAAGACAAACAACATAACAATCCATTCATACAAACCCTCATTTGTTTTGAACGTTGTTTTCCATTCATCACCTTCTCTCATGCGGATTTGGTGATAACCGCTTTTCAAATCAATCTTTGAAAAGATTTTTTCTCCACTTAAGCAATCCATCAAATCATCCATTCTTGGCAATGGGAATCTGTACCTGATGGTTATCTTGTTTATCACCCTCGAGTCAGTACACATCCTCTAGCCTCCGTATTTCTTCAGACTGAGTACTGTCAGAACAACACATGGACTCAAGCTTTCCCTGACCAAACCTTTGTTTAATAACTCCTGGACTTGTCTTTTAACTTATTCATTTTCTTGCGGCGTCAATCTGTACGCGGCTTTGTTTGGTAAACTGGCCCCTAGTATGAGATCAATGTGATGACTCACACTTCTGATCGGTGGCAACAAACGAGATAATTCGTCCACTACAATGTCAGTGAACTCTTCCAGCAGTTCCTGAACCTCCTCTGGTAAATCATCCACTCTTGTGCTAGTCAGAACAATTTTCGATTTCCTGACCACAATGAATTGTGGTTCCTCCTTCTTCTTAACCTCAGTAAGGAGTTCCTTCCCACTCATGAGAAGTACTGTGTTGCTTACTTCCGGTTTCACCTCCTTATCCTGTATTGGACGCAACATGTGTGTCCTCCCATTCTTCTCTAGGGTGTATGCGTTCATTCTCCCATCATGAATCACATTTTTGTCATATTTCCATGGCCTACCCAGCAATAGATGACAAACATCCATAGGAATGAAATCACATAATATCTTATCATTATATCCCCCTATCTTGAATTCAACCAAGCATTGTTTAGTGACAGTTACCTGTTGTCCTTTTTGTAGCCACAAAACTTTATATGGACTTGGATGATCAGTTGTATCCAGCTCCAGCTTTTCTACCATCTCGGTTGAAACGAGATTGTCCGTGCTACCGCTGTCCACAATGACCTTGCATGCCCAATCCTTGGTCTTGCAAGCAGTCCTAAAAATATTGTTTCTCTGCACTGAATTCTCCACCTCCTTCTCTAGTGTCAAAAGGACTTTTCGCATCATCAACGATCTTCCACCTTCAACGTCTTCCACCTCATCATCTCACCTCTGTGCTTCGGCGATGTGAGTTTCTCTAGTTTCTTTCTTTTTCTCTGGACACTCGAATGACTTGTGCCCATTCTTCCCACATTTGAAGCATGTGATTACTCCACCTCTTCCTCTTCCTCTACCTCTAGTCAGAGGAAAAGTGTTGTTGTCAGCATAATCTCCTCTCCTGCTCATTATACTTTCCTCTCTGTTCAACATATCACCCTCGCTGTGAGCTTCCAACCCTCTCTGTCTGTGTCTGAGGTTTCTTCTAGTCATCCCTGGGCTTCTGGATTCTTTCCTGGGCAACTGATTTGCCTCTGGGATGACTTCTGCCTCTGCCCCTCTGACTCTTCTTTCGGCTCAACTTCTCTTCATCTTTAAGAGCCATCTGATAAGAATCTTCCACCGTTCAGATGGTCACCATACTCATTTCATCCTGAATATCATATCTCAGGCCATTCATATACCTGGCAACTTTTTCGTCATTTCTTTCAAGATGACCTGCTCTGATATTCAACCTGTAAATTCTTCAATATATTCCTTTACTGACATCATCTTCTATCTCAGGTTCTGCATCCTCCTGAACAGAGAAATTTGATAGTCCCTGAGAATGAATTTTTCCTTCATCTTTGCAATCATCCTGTCCCAACTCTTAATTTTTTGCTTGCCTTGGCAATGCCTATCCGCTTGTAGTTCATCCCACCACAAGGTTGCATGTCCTTTTAATCTTGTGAAGGCATGCCTGACTTTCTTGTCCTCTTTGATATCTTCATAGTCAAAGTAGGTGTTTAGAGCTCTAATCCAGTCTAGAAGCTCTTCTACATGCAGATTTCCCTCATAAACTGGAATGTCCATCTTCGCCTTTGCATCCATTCTTGCAACATCTTTAAGCAAGCGTTCATTTGCTGCATCTTCTGCTGTGACTTATTCTTCTCCATGTCCAACATCATCTTCATTTTCGGACTCACTGATATCCCCTACATTAGCTGTGCGCCTTTTCCTTATCTCCATGTCCACAAGTCTGGCGCGTATGTTATGCATATCTCTTTCTACTTCTGGAATCTGCACCTGTCTACCCCTTCCTCTGGACATTTCCCTTTCCTCCTCTGGATCGGGTGATTGTCTATCTCTTCTCCTTGGCGGCATGGTGAATCTTCCTTTTCTCTGCTACAGAAAGCAAAGAAAATTTTCTAAGCTCTGATACCACTTGATGGCGTCTCTCCAGGCACCTACCTCAGCAGGTCTCACGCCTGACCTCCCGGTCTTAAGGATCGTTCTAAATTACCCTCGAGTCGGAGTGGCTCCTTTGATTATCCCCTAGAATCCTTATTAATATTTGACCCACAGGTCTATTCTGCTCGTTACAGCCCTTAGGCCTGAGTGCTTCTCTGTTCTCAATAGAAAATAACAATCGGGTTTTAGGGTTTTCCAATCCCCGATGTCACCAACACTTGCTTCCTCGAATCCCCGATCTCTAATATCCCGATTCGCTTCCTTTTTTGCTTCAACCCCTCCTGGATATGCTCCCAGTCCACATGACCCTACCTTATATGACCACAATCCTATCTCTTATCGGGATTCAGGGTTTCGAGTGTCAATATGTATTGAGCCTCTTGTCCACGGGATCCCCGATTTCCCGACAATTGACTTTTCCTTTCAAGGAATTTCTCGAAGGCTTTGATCTCACCCACGCGTCCTCAAATATGGACGGTCCTCGCAGCTCCTCGCTATTTCGTGATTCACGATTTCAAATGCTCTGGTTTCTTTGTCTTCAGGATTCGTGAAATGCCGAATCCCGACTCCCTTCGGATTTCTGACACACGTCCCCAGTGGATGGACGGTTCAGATTGACCCTTGAGTTTTCGCCAACAGCAAACCCAAAAACACTTACCTATGTGAATCCCGACGATCGAAATTCCGATGGGCTTCCGATCTCATCCACGTGTCTCAACTGATGGACGACTCTAATTGATTCTGGGACTTTCACTATGAAAATTCTCGATCACTCGTCCTCGTGATTCCCGATTCCGCGAATGTCGAAATCTCGATGACCACGCCTCTCATCGAAACTTTTCTTCTCCCGTCCACGAAGCTTAACCTTCATGCAACTCCCGGTCAATCCAACGACTGACGGGTATCTATGTCCAGATCCGGTGGTCCACAATATTCTGAGCTTGAACTCCGAATGAAACTATAACCTCCTGGCTTCTCTGGAAGATCTGATGGCTGGCGGGGTTTCGCTAATCCTCCCCATAGATTCCTGACCGTCGATTTCTTCCCTTCGATGATTTCCACGAAGGAAAACCAAGAAATCCTCCCTGGACTTATCCTCTTGCACCATAAACTTCTAATGTCCCTCAATGTCTTCAAAGGTCTTATTCCTCAAGAGATTCTCACAACTTCGAGCTTCAAACAGGATCCTTGCACACACTCCTTGTGGAAACCTTCAGATACCTTCAAATATCTGAGAACCCTTAGACCCTGCGCACACCTGCAGTAGCAGTCTTTCGATATTTTGCTTAGGTTCGCAAACCTGAGACCTCACTCGGCCTGCGCACTCCTTGCACGGCTCCTGTGTCCAACTGCACTTCTGGGGAAATGAGAACAAAAGTAAAACTATCTGAGCTTCAGAGACGCAACCCTAAATTCTTTTCGACGCACTCCTTGCAGACACTTCCACTACACTCCTTGCAAGAACTTCTTACTCAGATAGAAAAACAATTGAAACTCATTCCCTCTTCCTTTCAGACTTCAACTTAGAACATGAAATCATATACACAACATATCAAAGCAAATGTATAACAGGAAAGAAAACATTCATGAGCATAACATCAACACACAGAGAACAACACAAACCATGAATTTGAATCAATCTCATCCTATTAATCCAAATATATGTACATGGGTGTTCTTACACATCTCTCTGCATGCTCTTTCTCTTCTTCCTGCTTCTAACTTTGATAATGTTACAAATCCATAATGAGGGTGTCTATATCTTGTTTCCCTCTTGCGCTCTCAGACTGTCTAATCTAGAATTAAAATCCTATCTACCTGCATTAACTATATTAAATGTCTCCTACATACTAAGGACAAGAGCGTATGGCTCAAGGTCCTGATTACAATATACAAGTGTGCCTCATCTTAAAGGCTTCATTTAAGATGACGCATCAATTCCCAAGGTGATTTCAAAATTCGTGCTGGCTTGTCCAGCTGTCCACTTGCATTCCGCGCTAGCTCGCTTGAACTGGGAGATGCTCCTGCATCAATAAGGAATTTGTTCTTTATACATTTGCTTACGAAAAGTATTATGCATCTATGTTATCACAAAAAAATGATCAAACCATAGAAGTATCTATTGCTTTCGAAAGTTTAGCATTGCAAGCAGAAGAATTAAATTATACCGATGTTGAGAAGAAAGCTTATGGATTTTTTAGATCCATCAAAAATTTCAAACCCTTCCTTATCAAATCTCATACTGAGGTAATAGTTCCACATCCCTCTATCAAAAGTTTTCTCATTCAGAAAGGCTTAGGGGATAAGAGATAAAATTGGGTAACAACATTACAAGAATATGATTTAGAGATAAAACATACGAAAATTGTACGAGTTCAAGGTTTATGAAAGTTATTAACTGAAACCATTGATACTACATTTGATAATGTGGA
This sequence comes from Picea engelmannii, assembly GCA_009831015.1. Lineage (NCBI taxonomy): Eukaryota > Viridiplantae > Streptophyta > Pinopsida > Pinales > Pinaceae > Picea > Picea engelmannii. The sequence continues at coordinate 851,144 of ML776938.1, read as the reverse complement.
TAAGATAAATGTTACTGAATATATACAACATGTATGTGTTACTAATGATATTCCTGATTCACAATATTTAGATTTAGTTTATTATTTTAGTCATGGAACTGCACCTTCGCATTTGGACTTTAAAAAGAAATGCGCTCTAAGAATAAAAGACACACAATATCAACTTATGAATAACATTATTTTTAGAAAGAATTGTGATTCAATGTTACTTAGATGTTTAGAAAAAACTAGCTCATAAAGTTTTATTTGACTTGCATGACGGACTTGTAAGTGGTCATTTTGGAGGTGATACAACTGCACACAAAATTTTATGTGCATGTTATTATTGTCTGACTTTATTTAAAGAATATCATGCATATTTTTGAAAATGTAAAAGTTGTCAAACTTCAGTAAGACGAGAAAATAAATCAAAATAAATCAGTGTTACCTTTGCAACCCGTCATTATTGAACACCCATTTGAACAATGGAGACTTGATATCATTGGTGAAATTTATCCTAATTCCTCCAAGAAACATAGGTATATTATTACTGCCACCAATTCTTTTACAAAATGGGTGGAAGCCATTCCCTTGAAATCAATTACAAATGATCAGGTAATAATCATTCTTAGATCAGTTTATTATTACAAGATTTGGTCTCCCAAGAACAATAGTTTTTGATAATGCATATTATTTTTCTTCTCCGCCGCTTACAAAATTTTCACTTCAGAAGGGCATTAAAATAAAACATTCAGCTAAATATTATCCTTATGGTAACGGTTTAGTTGAATCAACAAATAAAAATATTTTAAAAATTATGAAGAAAACTATCAGTGATAACCACAAAAAGTGGCACAAGGCCTTGATCTATGCATTGTGGCTAGATCGAATTACTTATAAGCCATCACTAGGTACTTCCAACAAATATTTCTTTACCTTCCTTGGATTTAGTATAGTCGATTGACGAACAACGTTTCTCTAGTATTCATTATCGTACAAATAACATCTTCAAACTAGAGTAAGTGAGGGATAAAGATAAGAATATTTTTTCTAACCATCAAATGATCATTAAGAAGTGGTTTGATAATAGGGTTGTTGGTAAAAAATATTTTGAAGTTGGTGACCTGGTTTTGAAATGGGACAAATCCCATGAAGAAAAAGGTAAACATTCAAAGTTTCAAAAGTTGTGGTTAGGTCCTTTTCAAGTTGCTCAGAAAATTGGTCCATCTACTTTTATTTTTCAAACTCTTGAAGGCATAGAAGAGTCTTTTCCTATGAATGGGTTAATCCTCAAAAAATATTTTTCTTCAAAGATACTTCAATCCTTGTAAAATAGTTGTAAATATTTTTGTATGTATATTTTCGAATTTTTCCATTTTCTTTCTTTCATTTTGTTTTGATTATATTTTCAGTTTTTTATCTGATATAACAATTGAATACATCTTTTAATCAATTGTCTTTGAAATTATTTTTAATACAGAGAGAAACTAATTTAGATTATTTGAAATGAGAAAATTTCTTTAAATTTAAAGGATAAATATTATATCTAGTTTATCTTTATAAAGAATTAAAAACAAGGAAAATACTCTTCAACAAAGTCTCTTTGGAGTAATATTATTTCCCTTAAAATAAGATAATTGATTGGGAAATAACATATCATAAGACGAACAATTTAGTTCTCATTCCATGTTCAGAAATAAATAAATAACTCTCTGTATCACCCCTCCTCTATTCTCGTCATTGCTCAAATGCAATCAATAAGTTGTGAACTAAACACGAAAGTTGAAATTTTAAATAAATAAAATGAGGACGTGGGAAATATATTCTAAACTGCCGCGGTACTGAACAGGCCTATTGTAAGTGGGTAAAGACTTATATGATATTAAGGTAACTTCGTCGGGGTACTGAACATGCCTGCTGGCAGCGAATACATACCGGGTACAATGAGTTAAGCTCTTAAATTTTGACATAATGAATAGTCTTTACTTATTATTCAAATCAAAAGCTTCCTTTCCCAGTCACAAGATTAATAACTACTCCTTATCCCCTCCAATGAGATAAAGTTAAAGAGAACTATTACTGTTTTATTTTCTTATCTTTTACAAACTAGTCATAAATATAATTTATCTATAGTTCGTAAATTTTCTTATTTGTTTTGATCTGATATATTTTTTATGTATTATATACAAATATATTTGGTTTCAACAGTGTGTCACCATTTGTTGTAGAACACAACAGTCTCCCAATTTTTTTATTATAAATAAATTTGGGACCCTTCTTTTTTCATTTTTGAAAAATAAAACTTTATAATGTTTTCAATTGTGTCAATTTTGGCCATACTCATAACTTCTTTGAGTTTGCATTCAATTAATGACATTTTATTTTTTGGATGTTTCTCATTTCATAAAGGTTTTGATTAAAATAATTTCTTTCAAATGTTTTCATTTCACATATTCCTTATGATTTCTTCTCATTTACATACATTCCAATGAGCTAAAATATTTGACAAGCTACATTTATTTTTTTATTTATTATTTGAAATCAATGTTCTAACAATGATCGATCATAATCTACGAAATCCTACTTATCCTGTCATAACTTTGATACCCACGATCCATAAATACTTTTTCAATATCTTGTTGTGGTACATTAGGCCTGATACGATCTTAATAAATTAAAATCTAGTTAATGGAACATTGAATCAAGGTCCTTTCAAACTCCATATGAACAGTCCTCCTTTCGAAAAGTTCACTGATTCGATTCCACGTATAACTTTGAACTGCATCACTATATTCGTGAATTATTACCTATGATGTTTCTTCCTCGAAATAAGTTTTTGTTTGAATTGTTGAAGCTTTGTTTTCATTTACTTGCAAGCCAGAGCTTGTTAGGTTTTGTTTGTGAGGGTTTTCTAAATCGTAGCGTGGAAAAATGTCAAGATGGGAATGATTTCCAAATTACAACCTGGTGTCGAGCTTATTGAAGCTCAGGAAGATTATTTTCCAACATTTGAGAGGGTTGGTTGGTTAAGATTTCTATGAATTTTTAATGGTTATAACACGCAGGTCACCAAATATTTTTCACAGACTTTCAATCGTGAATGCGCTAAAATTGGGGATATAGAATTACATATAGATGAAGAAGTAATAGCCAGAATGACTAATTTTCCATTAAAAGGGGAATGTTGGACTAAAACCAAAAGGGTGATGAAGATTCCTTGGTCTAAAATCCTGGTTTCTCCCGAATGCAAATACGATTACAAATATATGCCCATATCCTCAATTAAAGAAAAATGATAGATTTTGTTAGTATCGATTAAGGGGTTTATCACCTGTGAGGGAAGATATATAATTTTATTTATTTATCACTTTCGGCTTTTAATGGTCTTCATGGATTATGAATTGAACATGCCTGCGTTCTTGCTTAAAAGTTGGTTTAAAATGCCGCATTTATATCAGAGAAAGAATCTTAGTTCAAAAAGAAATGTCTTTCATCATGGTTTAGTGAAAATTGTGATTGAATTTTAGTTAAAACATAATGGTGATTCTTGGGAAAAGTTTGTGAAAATAAATCACTTTCAGGTAAATTTTGAGGCAGATTTACAGTCTCACTTTTCTGAAGATGAAGCCCCAGATCTTGTAGAAGATATTGTTTTGCCTTACCCTCAAGTTTCTAGTCCTCAACAAAACATCGTGAGTGTTACTCGTAGTCAAACTATCAATTTTAGCTTTAGTCCACAGTCATGTGTTTTCAGTGAATCACCTCAGGTTTATTTCGAAGATTCCAAGCAAACTATAGTTTCCTCACTTGCATTTAAGTGTGACCCACATGTTACAACAAAAAATGATCATTCCATTAGTCTAGTTGATTTTATGAACAAGATGCAAGGAAGGAAAATTATCAAGAATGTTCATAAATAAGTCTAGGAAAAATTTGAAATCTAGTTCTCCTATCCAAGTTGAGGATGTAGAGTTGGTTACAAATCAGGAAGTTTCTTACCCACAACACATTTCTCCGCAGGAACCAATTGAAAAAGTTGCTAAAGAAAAAGAACAGGAGAAAACTGAAAATTATCCCAATCTGGAGGTTTCCTTCTGGAAGGACAAATATTTTTTAGTGGTTTCGGTGTTACGGGCTAATATAATTGATTTGGAATTAGAAAATCAACTTATTAGATCATAAAATAAAGCTTTGATAGATAGCTAGAGAAGACAGGTTCCAAGTTCTAAACAAGATAAAAAGAAAGAAACAGTTAACATTAACTCACCAGGAATTAATATTTTGGTTAATTCAGAATTCAAGATTGTTCCCAATAAGACTCAGTGATAAAAATGTTTTAGTTATTGGTATGATTTTAACATATTTTTTTTAGTTTAGTTTGCATTTTCATTAATTTTAGTTAAATAAAAGAGTAGCTACAAAATTTCAAATTTTGTAGCAACTCTAAGTTTTATTTTATGTTTTATTAACTTATTTTTTTCTTTTCTTTTGTTTTATAGGTGTAAAATAAATGTCCTAGAAAATACGGGAAATGAGAAAAATAGTTTCCAGATAGAATTCTAAAATTAAAAATAGTTAGTATTTTTTATTTTCATGTACTTAGTTAATTTAGTTTGGGGAATTAAACAAATTTGTTATTTTGCCATTCTAAATGGATACTTGTTTATGGTTATGGAAGTTGATTTGTGTTTTTGAATTCCTTCGATATAAAACAAGGAAGGAAAGACAATGATGAGGGGAGTTTCTTTTTTTTGAAGGAGAACAAAGCTTATGCACTGTTGTACAAGTCTATGTTTTGATACATTATTCTGAATCTCTTTGTGAATTTGAATATTAATACAAGCAATCAATATTTGGTACTATTAATGATATTTGAGTGTTCATTTTTGTAATCAAAGTCTTCTGTGAATTATGTGTTGACAATATTACAAATTGATTTAGTTACTTACTGGTAATAAATTAGATCAATTTCATTTCTATTCCACACATCATTTCAATGATTAATATGTATATGAGTTACTGTTGGGATTGCAAGTCTGTGTTAATTATTTAAACATGTTTATTAATTCATTTTCAGTTGATATAATCAGACATTTGTTTTGAAGATATATATTTTTAGAACAATGTTTACTTTATTTAAATTCATATAATATCTTAATTTGGGCCCGAACATTAGATTTTCTTTTTAAGTTTTATTTTCTTTAGTTCATTTCTTTTCTTTCATTATAAATAATTTTCACTCTTTAAGAGAAAACAAAATCCTCTTTCATGATAGAGGTAACTTTTAAGATAATTAGAATTAATCTCTTTCTTGTAGATAGTTCGAAATTTGTATATATTTATATTTCAGTTTATTATTCAATAAAAGATAAAAATATCTTCAGTCAATTAGAAGGTGTTTATTGTTTGAATTCAATTTTTTGTATATTAGTATAGTTATAGGTAAATGGACCTAAACCAGTCAAAATCACCATTTACAATGGATAAGGGTCTAATTAGGATCCTGACCAGGCGAATTCTTGAATGTTGAACATGGTCATATTTGATGATCAATAGGTCGATAAGTTTAACAACCAAAACTACCAGCTATGGAAGATGTAAATGGAGGACTATATATATCAAAATAATATTTTCTTACCATTGGGAGAAATAGAAAATAAGTTTGTGTTATCCTTAGTGAGGAAATGCAAAGGAAAATCACAGGTGAGACATCAAGTAATGATTTGATTGTGGAGAATAGGGGAAGAAAAAGGGAGAGAGGAAAGAGCCTATGGAATCACGTGAAGTATAATAAGGGAATATATAAATCCAGAGGGAAGCTAGAGTGTTTACATTGTGGGAAGAAAGGATACCTGAAGAAAGATTGTTGGTCGCAAAAAGGAAAATAAGGAGATGGAGAATATGAGAACAATCGGGAAGAAAATGTAGTAGGTGATGTGTTGCAATATGATTTAATCCTTTCATTAGATAATATTATTGATTTTTGGGTGGTAGACTCAAGGGATTCATTTCACACCACACCCCATAGGATATATTTTCAAGAATATGTTCAAGGGGATTTTGGACAGGTTGATTTGGGTGATGATAAACCATGTAAATTTGATGGAAAGGGTAAGATATGGATAAAATTACAGAATGGAAAACAATGGTTGCTGAAAGAGGCGAATAATTTTCCTAATTTGAGAAGAATTATAATTTAAACATGGCAGTTGAATAATGAAGGATGTGTTATTACATGTAATTTTTTTATAAATTTATGAGGTTGGATGAGCAAAAGTTTGATACACACCTTCATGAGTGTGGAACGACCATCTCCAATGCCCATGAAGTTATTTCCAATGATGAGGCAAGGTTAATAAGAATTATACATTTACACAAGCAAATGAAGAATCTAAACAAACAAAATTTGTCATTAAGGAAAGAAAATAAGGCTGAAACAAACAAAAGTTGATAATGAAGCCAGGGGAAAGTTGGACTTGCTTGCAGAAGTAGCTTAAGTATAGAATCCATGAGTCACATGTTCGAGTTTTTTCTTTTTGATCAGTAAAGGGATATAACATTTTGAGATAAAAATTTTCTGGAAAAGAGAAATGCACAGAACTTGCGTAGCGATCTCACGCTATGCAAGAGTTGTAGGATACATTTAATGCAGAAATGGGTTTCTCACTATGATAAATGAAGTTTGGATGCTCATGAAAGTTTGAAAACAATACTATAGCTTCATAAAAAATATATATTATGTATGCTACTCATTGGATGTCAAGATTAAAGTTTTATGGCTCTAAAAAAGTTTTGAGTTTTGAAGATTGAAGTAAAGGGTAATTTTTGGAATGGAGGTTTATGTTTCTACAGTTCAACATATCATTTGGAATGATAGAATTATTATTTACATCCTCCAGATACCTTGTAGAAACCAAATGCGTGAAGACAACTTAAAAAAACATCCACTGTGTAAACTCGCTACGCAGCTGTTGTAGCTCACAGTTACACAGCGAGCTGCAGTAGCATGCTACGCAAACATTCTAGGGAGCTAGGTCAGCATTCAAATAAGCCTTAGACCGTATCCAACTATACTAAGTGAATCAAATCAGTCCTAAAGTTCGAAATCATGATGAAGACTATTCATTTTTTGAAATGTTGTTATGTATTTAATATGGTCAAAACAAACTTTTATTTTTAGCAAGTAGTTTTTAGTTTGTTCCTATTTTAATGTAACCAAATCCAAAAATGAACGAAAGTGCTTGAAGCTCGACTTATTTAGCTTAGGGATAGATTTTTCCTTTATATTGGATCATTTTGAATGTACAAGGGGTTTGTAGAAGCGTAGAGGACATTTCTCTTGAGCATTTTGTAATCTTTATGGATTTTAATGGAATATTAGTGCAAAAGTACAATGCTATTCATACCAGATATTCTTGTGGTGGTGATCTGAAGTGTGTCTTTCTCTCTTATGTATGCATTTCCTATTTTATTTTCTCATTCCATCTACAACCTTTATATACTTAAATTGGAAAGTAATGGTCTGGAATTCATCTGATATTGATTCTCTAGATTCAAGCAATTTATTTCTTCTTAACTCAATTAGAATTCATCCTAGTTGGTACTCTGAATGTAGTTATTTGTTTTCTCTTTCTTCCATTATACAACAACAATATTTTCACTAAAATATTATCAGCTGCCTAGCCTCTTCTTCTTTGATAATTCTACCCACCAGTCAATGATAGTACCATTTTCTTTAAAAGTTGACTCCATGCCTAATGGATTCCTCCTCCTTCCTTCTAACAACTTTATAAATATTTTCATTTATTGAAAACGTAATCATTTTTCTTAAGAGAAAATTGATCTTTTCAGAGACTAAGTGACAAGAGAGATCCCTCTATAAAATGAAAGGGATAATTTTAGTTTTAAAGTGGTTTTGTGGTTACCTTTGTGATTTGCTTCCTCAGACAAGCAATTTACAGAGTGCTAACATTTTGGCACCAATGTCGGGGAATTGAGGTGAAATTTTCCCTGGGATAAATGACGAAGTTCATATCTGAGTACTAATGGTGAACAATAGTTAGGCACATAAAGGCTATACATCATTCACATGGGGACTCCACTTTCAAGAATCTAGAGTTCATAATTTTCATGGCGACTCCATTGCCCAAAGACTCAGTAGCCTAAAGAATTTCTCGGTGACTCCACTGCTACAATATGGATCATAGATATGCAAGGTATGCTCCAATGAATCTCTCTCACATTCCCGGTTTTCCAAATCGAATGCCTTGCATAGATTGGAAGACTTATTTGCCAAAATTCAAAGACACATATGGTGATGATGTTTCTCTTCATTTGGTTAAATTTCACATGCATGGAGGGAAAAGTGAGATCCTGGTATGAAGGTTTGCCACCTCGTTTCTTGTACTCCCTTAAATATTTTCATTTAATATTTTTTGAGAAATACAAAGGAACATATTCGTCTTTATCACTGGTTCAAAACTGTTGTGAGCATGATGAAATTTTTATTCAACATCTTGAAAGATTTTATGAAGATGATGAGTTCATGGATGAGGAAATATTAGAGGCTTTTCATGAGGAGCCTTTCCATCATCAGGAAGAAATATTGAATACTAATCTCCATAATAATTAGGAAAATTCCTAGCAAACACTAGTTTATCCCTTGGTTGTGGATAAAATAGGAAATCATATTGTTGGAAGTCATGTTCCTTCGACTGAATTTGATGAAATTTTGCAGCACTCTTGTCAAATTTTGTGTGGCCAAGTTAGTGACAAGGGTAATCAATCAGTTTTTTCTGTTCCTCATCCATTTTCATACTTATTCATTGAAGAGAAAAAGGTTATCTCAGATCCTTTTGAAGGTCAAGATGAGCTTCCTTTTGAATTAAATGAAGGGTTGTGTTTAGACATCCTTGTTGCACATGATATGGATTTTACATTTGATAATATTCAAGAACATTTAGAGTGTTTCCCTATTGATGATGATGAGAATGATAAAAAAAATTGTTCTCATTCATGTTGGGAGGGATCTGGAAGTTGAAGGTAGAGAACAAAAGCAAGCAATAGTTAACCATGAAGGGAATACTTGTATGTTTGTTGATCATCAAGTAAAGGTAGTCTTTCATGATCTCCATGATCCTTTTGTAATTTTGTTGCAGTCATCAAAACAAGTGAACATTGTTGTAATTATGGATCATGAAGAGTTTTTCAGTTGGTAGTTTGAGTTTCCATTCTCTTATTTTTTCTGCATGCTTAAGGAAAGTGTGAGTATAAATTAGTCGAATAACCATTTTCTTGATTGGTTTTATTGGAATTTCTGTATTACTTGATCCAACAAAGATTTTTGGTTGTTAGAGTAGGACGTATTGAATACGATTGTAGATCAAGCATGTTTCCATTTTATCCTTACAACACTGTATAGTTTCAATTTTCGGATTTAATTTTAGCTTTCGGTAGTTGGTATTAGTTTTCATCCTTTCACTGTGTAGTAGTGTCATCTTGGTTTGAAACAATTTGGTTTTTAATGGGATTAGTATCAGATTGTTGGTTTTCAGAACTTCGGAGCAACCCAATGGATAGGCACAGGTCTACAATTTCTTTGGCGCCTCATAGGGAGGGTGCTATCCCCATTGGAGCCAATGTTATCACATGCAAAATTTTTATAAATTTATGAGTTTGGGTGAGAAAATTTTGATAAACACCTTCATGAGTGTGGACCAATTGTCTCCAATTCCCATGCAACTATTTCCAATGATGAGGCAAGGTTATGAAGAAATATACCTTTACACAAGCAAATGAAGAATCTAAACAAACATAACTTGTCATTATGGAAATAAAATAAGGCTCTGATACTAAGGTTGAAACAAAAAGAATTTGATAATGAAGCCAGGGGAAAGTTGGACTTGCTTGTAGAGGTAGATAAAGTATATAATCCATGAGTCACATGTTCCAGTTTTTTCTTTTTGATTATGTTAAGCCCTAATATTGGCTCATTACCACTTAATTGGGGCATATTAGATTAGTAATGTTATTTTATTTATGTAGGCTATAGGCCATTAGTTGTAATTTAGATTAGTAATGTTATTTTATTTATGTCGGCTTTAGGCCATTAAACCTCCTAGTCTCCTATATATACCAAGGAGACATTTTCATTTTGAATC